>JAZGTJ010017126.1:0-12241 GCA_036877575.1 Botia almorhae
TGTGTTTCTTCTGTCAGCAAGAAACACCAGCAGCTGTCAGGAGAGCTCGACTCTTGCTTGTGTTTGAACTGTTAACTTTTTTAATGAATATTAATTATGTTGAATAAATGCTTGTGCTGTCATAGGGGATGAGGTCAATGAAAGTTTGAATGAAGTCTTTTGGTTAAAAAGTTTTGATCATGGATTCACAGATGTGCACAGATGTGATCATCGTATACAATGTATCAGTGTATCACAACAGTAATGATCAAATCAACACTGTTCTTAGTTTTTGTTGATTATTGTGTAAGTAATTTATTCAGTCATGTCAAAGAAAAGGGGACCTGATGACTCATGGTGACTTTAAAGATGAGAGATGAAGTTGCTAGAACCTGTTCTGCACTGTCTACAGTGTAAATTACACTTGTTAAAACAGTGTCTTTTCATTATAAACAGTGTATCATTGTCTGCAGGTAATACAGGTAACATCAGTGGAAGGTTTTCAGCTCAACTTTGTAGCTCTGGCAGAAATGAGCTAAAATTCCCAGATTCCCCTGATCTTCAGGAACATGTCCTTACTTCCCCTTGTTCATAACATCTCCAGCTGTTCTCCTGAGCCAGCGTTTAGATCACTGCGTCATCTCACGAGATTATTGCTGAGTTTATTTTTAATGATCCACAGACATCCACGTCCAGAACTTTGTGTCTTCCTGCAGCTGACAGATACTGTCTACATGTGTTTTATGTCTCTGATGAATTGTGGTTTTGCACATGCAGAATGTTTTAATCAGGGATCTGCTGTGACATCATGAGGCGTCTGATGATGGTATGGGTCTTCTCAGACTCTCTGAATGTTTAATGGCTTGTGTTCTTCCTAATGGAATCACAGGCAGTTTAGCTTCAGCTCAGCATCATGTGTGTCCAGTGTAGATGTTGTCTCACGGTTATCTGGTACTTTATAGTTATAAATACTGATACTTTGTTACAGCGCCGATGCTAAAAACACATTCTCAGTTACATGTGACTGATATACAGACTCTGAACAATACTGTACCAGCCATTTTGTTATATTATACAGTAATGTGTTTGCCATGACCATTGATTCCCTGAATATTCATTTAAAAAAGTTTTATCTTCACATGTTTAGTATCTAGAATGGTTTGGGTGATATGAGCACAGGCGGTAGAACCAGATGGTGCTTTTCATTTGCTGTTGGCGCTTTCTGTTCGGGACTCGTTGGCCACATTGTTACTTAGCAACCCTAGAATCTACAGTACAGAGAAGGAGTCACTTCAGAATTTCAGCTACAGTGTGAGGAAACATGTTACAGTGGTCATTGAAGTGTCCTCATGGCTTTCCAGCATCTCTGGCTGATCTGCTCAGTGTGAGAATTGAAAAGCTCTTGAGTGGACAGTTAAACGTCTAGACACTCTCAAAGCATCACAGCTTGCCGTCGTACAGATGCGTGTTTGTTTGCGAGTGCCAGGCTACATGCTACACCTGACGAGAATATTGGCAGCATGAGGATGAGAGATTTCTCCTGCTCTGACTGATGGAGAGCAGTCGGTTCCTGGCATGTTCTGCAGGAAGAGACACTGCATAGCATGTGTGTGTGGGTGTTTACAGACAGACAGAGACTGCTGGAGAAGTGTGTGTGTGTGTGTGTGTGCGCGTGGGCTGAAGCAGGAGGTGGAGGGGTTCAGAAGAATGAAGGTTCAGCCCACTTTTCCAGCAGCAGGCCACAGTGTCACGGTAACCTAGGCAACCCATTGTGAACAAGAACACCAATACTGTCCCACGCATGTGCATCAACATTGTACAAATTGCGTCTGTTTCTCTGTGAAGCTGTTTCTGTTCTTCTAAATGTGATGTTGGAGAGCGGCTCCTCTCTCTTTACAGAAATTACCATAGTAACCACTGTTTCTGGCAGAATACCAGTTACTGAAATGATTTATTCTGATTGGCTGGTCAGCATTACTTCTGCTGTTACCTGCACTGAATGTTACGCTTCAGTTACTCACTGTTAATGCTACAGTCATGCTACAGTCATGAAGGAAATGTTAATACTTCTAATCTTTTATACCTGATAAATAATTATTAAACAGGTTACAAAAGTCTCTGGGAAACTTATACTGACAGTAAAACTGATAATTCTGATATTAGTCAACACCAGCATCAAAACAATTAAATACTGACCAGCGTTATGACACTTTTGACAGAAACTGCGGTTACTATGCTAAAAGTTTGAGGTGTTTAGATATTGTCGAAAAGCTTTTTTCTCTCACCTAGTAAATAATCTGCACAGGATTTGAAATATTTATGTTAATATGTGTTTATTTCTGACTATGAGGGCTTCTGTACAGCAGCACTAGAGACCCGGCCGCTGGGATTGAAACTGACACACATGAATATAAGCTCCAGTGAGAGAAACAGGCTTTGTGCTGGAGTTTGATGGTTTCCACACAATAAAACTCTTTCACTTATAGGGTGATACTGAGGGACGCTGGTTGCCACGGTGATGCCACGTTGTGACCGAGCTGCTCTGATCTGAAGCTTCACTCATGTGAAGAAGGAACAATATTTCACATTAAACTTTACAACAAAAAATTGATTTAGATGTTCATTACTGTCACAGGATGAATTACAGAAGTAATAATTACAGAATAAAAAAAGATACTTTGTGGAGAAATGTGCTTCAATCAGATGATCTTAAGGTGTGTGATAGCTTGATTTTGGGCTGATAAAGGGACATGAAGCAGTGAGTGTGTTTCTGAGTCTGTGGGTGATTCTGAAACTGACACTACCCAAAGCCCAGAAGATCTAGTTCATCATGGAGGTCTTTAGAAATGCACTTATTGATTTCTTGGTGTCTGTTTTTGTTGTTCTCACACAACTGCCTCCTCCAGGATCTCAGATGCTTTAATCTCATGTGAAGAACACACATGAATGTAAGGAAATGTTCTCAGCGTGTCGGATTTTTGTCGTTTTTGAGATAAAAAGCTGTTTGCAGACATTTTGAACTCTCTCACTATGATTCTTGGCTTCAGTCAGAACAGCGAGACTCAAAGCGGGCGTAACATGTCTGAGTGTAGATCTGTCACAGCTGCTTTTGTGCTGTTGTATGCGCAGGAGGCGTGTGGAGTTGGGCTGCGTTCATTGGCTGTGATCAGGCTCTATCTCTCAGTTCACTGAGCAGGGGTCGATCGCTCCTTGAGAACTGTTTACATTAAATAATTTGGCTGGAGTTGAAGTTTCCGGATTCATGCTCATTCATAATGGCTGCTGTAATGTGTGCTTTAAGAGCTTTAGACAGTTTCCACCTCATGGGGAGAGAGAGGGGCAACAAATAAAGAAAAGTGCAACAGAGGGCATTTGTGAGAGCTGCAGTGTTATCCAAAACTCAGTGTTCATTTCCTGCAGAAGATAGAGTGGGCAGCAACATTGACAGAGTAAAGAGAGAGAGAGAGAGAGAGAGATGCTTGTGTCTCGGTGCTGATCATCAGAACTGATGGCATCCGTTTTAGTTTGAACATGAAATCATTTGTGGATGTGAAGGCCAGCTCTGCTTTTAAAACGCTGTAAAAGCTTTTATAAATATACAGAAAACAAATCAATCAATAAGCTTATAAACCTGTCGTGTCGTCTTTAATCGTGAAATGACCTTGTAGATGAGAAGCCAATAAAAAAGTTCAAGCTTGCTATTTTAAGACAAATATAATCTTGATAAACTTACACATTTATCTCAATCAATAAACTGCCCACAAATAATTGAATTAGCTTGAACTAGTTGTTTCATTCCGTCTGTTCTGGTGATATTTGAGGGGTTTGGGGTGGGCTGACCGGGTTATCATGCTCATTCTGTGTAACGTGTGTGTGTGTCCAGCTGGATCATGTAATTAAAACCAGTCAACTTAAAAGACAGCGTGACAAAAACTCACAACTGTTATTGTGGGTGATTGTGTAACAACTAGGTTCTGTGTAATGTGGAGAGTTGGTGCTGTTTGTTTAGCAGTGTAATGTCAACTATCAGACAGAAGATCTTCATTATGATGCTAATTAAATCTGTGGGGACGAATGGAAGATGAAATGTGCTGTAATGGTCTTTCAGAGGAAGAGAGAGTCTCAGTGCAGCTCGTCCTGCAGGTTCAGCAGTGCTGTTATAAAACCTCTGCATACGGACCTGCGCTGCAGCTTCTGCATGCTCACACCAGTGGTGAGCTCAGCAGCACAGCTGAAGACTGAAGCTGTGTTAGTCTGCTCTTAACTGAACCTCCTATCAGCTTCACACAATAACACTGTTCAGATGTATATGATTAAATCCTTAGGATACCACATGGTGTTTTAATGCAGTGGTGGTGTCTAGGAGTAGCACAAATATAGCCTGGCACATTTATTTCAGTACCCATGGTATACATGAAAGTAACAAAGTTTTCTTATGTTTTAGAAATGAACAATGGTGTTGCCATGCTTTTCCATGGTAAAAAAAATCACGGTATATTTTGTGAAGTTAATCACAAAGTAGCACAGACTTTACGGTTGTGCAAACACAAACTGTATTTACAGTTGTGCAAACTCATATACACTGTATTTACATTTGTGCAAACATGTAAACGGTACATTTACTCTAGTGTAAACGCGTATGCACTGTATTGTGGTGTAAATGCATTCACTATAGTGTAAAATATATACAGTGTTGAATTTTACAGTGGAGTCAGAGGATGTAATGATTGGCCAGCTGGTCGATATATCAGAGTGCTGTTGGCTTCTGCCTCTACTGCGGAGAACAGATGTTCTCTTAGTGTTTCTGAGAGATGCTGGGAAATCAATAAGATATGTGTGTGTCTACCTCACATATTGACATGAGAGCCAAAGATCTGCGTTTACAAGAAGTCACTCCTCATCTAAGATCACATGCATTTTAACTTACAGTACCGCCCTCTTTTATACTGCACCTATTTCCTCCTTACAGTAAAGTACCATTCTTTCACATGTACATTGAGGCATTAAGCAGATGCTATTTTATCACGATTTACAAGGCGAGGAAAACAATAAAGCAAAAAAGATTTGGTATGATACTATGATTACTATGGTAATCTGTGAAGTATTATGTAGTAATATTTACATGTTATTTTGGAAATGGCAGTAACATCATGTATTAGCATGTACCATCACTGAACCGTAGTAATACAACAGTTTTTGTGTGTTCTGTTGCTCTCAGCTGCTCAGTCCAAACCCTCATCTCTCTGCTGTTGTGATGTTTAAAAACACTTCCCGGGGGTACAGTTATATTTAGGCAACTACACCACCAGCCGTTTCTAGGGCATGAGTGTTACTATCATGATGAAAATGCCCTGGAAACTCTCCGTTTCTCTGAGGAGAATGACTCTGTGCGAGTGTTGAGCTGCTGTGATTGTAGTGTTGCATTGCTCTCGTGCAGCAGAGGAGAGAGAGAGAGAGAGGGAGAGAGAGAGAGAGGTGTGTTGTAGGGTTTGGAGTTGTGTGGGAGGTGTTTGAAGGAAAAGTCTCACAGGAATACATCAGTGTACTTTGTTTTGTACAACCGATGCCTGATGGTAGCAATTAGAGAAATAATCACAGTTTTTAGAAGTGGGGACTCTGCTAAGCATGCATGAAACACTGAGGGCCTCTCTCACACACACAGACACACACACAGACACACACACAGGCCTGGTGGAGGGTATCGTAACCTGCGGATGTTTCAGGGCAGACTGCTGACAATGAGAGTTTGTGCACACAATGTACACACATACAGAAAGTATTCGCTGATGTCATCAAGCTCAGATTCACTCAGCCGTTTGAATGCAGACTGCTGATGTTAATTAGGGGAACGGCTGAATTCAGCAGAGCGGGACAGGGAAGGTCTTGGCAGGGAAAGTGATGTTATTTTGGTCCCTCCGCTATCTGTCCTGCTACACACACATGTTTGTGTACGGTTTGACATATTGAGATATCACACAGGGCAGTTCTCATGTCGTCCAAAAGGTGGCAGCACATCCTTAAAGCACTGACTTACAACATGAGTGGGGCTCAACAGGATGAATGGGTAGATGGAGGGCTGATAGGATAGGATAAAGCAGATAGGATGGGCGAGTGGATGGTTATAAGTGCTGTGTTTTTGCAGTGGTCAGCAGTCCACAGCGGACAATTAAGAGCCATATTTAGTCTCTCTCAGTCTCTCTCAGTCTCTCTCAGACTCTCTCAGTCTCTCTCAGACTCTCTCAGTCTCTCTCAGTCTCTCTCAGTCTCTCTCAGACTCTCTCAGACTCTCTCAGACTCTCTTAGATGCTCTCAGTCTCTCTCAGTCTCTCTCAGATTCTAGGACTGTCACTGAATAAAAGCAAAATCAACATGAGAACAAAACTGATCCCATTTACTTTCAGAATGTACGATTATATGGTTTTATCATGAACAATTCATGTTATTTTTCAAACCCTGTAGACTTCCCCTCACAGTCAGATTCACTGTGGGCCTGTGCCTCTTTATATTTGTTATATTCACTGTACCTGAATGACCTTTGACCCTCTGTGTTCTTCGGCAGGGCTTCAGTGGAAGCCTCTCATGAGGAAGTGTGAAGGGTGAAGAGGTCAGAGGTCAGGATGACGACAGTAGCCGCAGAATACGAGCACATGGAGATCCAGCAGCAGTACCAGGACAGCGTGAACAACCGCTGGGACGATGAGTGGGACAATGAGAACAGCTCGGCCCGACTGTTCGAGCGCTCTCGCATCAAAGCTCTGGCAGGTGAGTGGAACCACACGCTGCACATTCACAGCAAACACACATGTCTCAAAGTAAAGCCTGCGTGATTCTCACACATCTTTAAGACCTTTATATCACTGTGTTTAAAAAACACATCTGCAGGAATCAGTTTATCCTGGAAGGAAGTAGATGGTCTGTGATAGAAGCTCTCGTGTCTGTTGAAGGAGTCTGATTATGTGAGGTGTGTCAGAGCTCTAGCAGGTCTGCTGGGGAGCAGATCTGATGTGTTCTCATTGGCTCCTGAAGGTGTCAGTTGGAAATGGCTGATCTTGAAAACATCGAAACACCTACAGACTCATGAAAGTTCAGATGAACTGTTGCATTTTTTGTGTGTGTGTAAGATGTGAAGCGTGCAGGTCCTCAGTGAGTGTAAGATCACACTTTCCTCTGAAGCTCCTACAGTTCAAATCCTCAAGGCAGGAGATTCTGTGACCACTGCACTGCTGTTCTACAGGAAATACAACATCTTACATCAATACAGGAAGATGAGGATGTTTTATTTATGAGCTGAATGCTTTATGCAGGTTTCTTGTAGCAGGAGTCTCTGAATACACTATATATAAAATATATAAATATATATCTATTTATGTAGCATATATATCAAACCCAGCAGCATATCTCCCTCCTCTGTTTTCCATGGTGTTGAGAGTGCTGTGTGTTTACAGAGGTGTGATGTTGTTTATGAGAACAGTCTTATGTCCACTGGCTGTTATTCTCTCAGTGTTCTGGAGCTGAAACAGACAGACCTGAAAAACAAGAGCCCTGCTCGCTCTGGACACCAAAATCTCTTCCCCTCTCTCTCTGTCTTTCTTTCTCCTTTGGTTGAAAAACCACAAACCATTTTTAGAGTTGTAAAAAAGCCCCCAGCATTCCTACAGGCATCACACTGTTCATGTGACTCTGTTTTCCTGCATTCTTGAGCGGCAAAGCATACATGCTCGCTTTCTGTCTCTCCCTGTCTCTCCCTATCTCTCTCTGTCTCTCTCTTTCTCTCTCTCCGTCTCTCTCTGTCTCTCTCCCTGTCTCTGTCTCTCTCTCTCTCCCTGTCTCAAGCTTTCTCTGTCTCTCTCTCTGACTCTCTGTCTCTCTCTGTCTACGCCCTCATGTCATTTTGCACTACAGTCATGGGAATAAGAAGTCATTAGTTTAAATAGTTACATTATCGACATCAAGTTAAACTAGTGAGAAGTTTGTTGAGCCATTACCCGTTCATTGACCAGAACAACCGAGAGAGGGATGGAGGTAGAGAGAGGTAGAGAGAGATTACAGTGATGTTGTTTTCTTATATACTTGCTTAATACATGTTTCAGACCTACAGGCCTATTGTTAAATATGATGTATTATTTAGAAATGAAGTAAAACATGTAAAGCTGTTTTATATTAATTTTATAGAGTACTACAGTTCTGTAGTTTGCTTTCTAACAAGTACCTTCAGTTCAGAGCCAAACCAGTACTGAAAACAATACAGGAAATAAAAGTGTACAGTGCTCATGTTCCTCATACTGTACAATAAATGAGGTGTTTGTATCTGAACTCCAAACACTGGAGAACTTCAGAGTTCTTTGACTCTTATCTGACTGTCCATGATTCTGATGGGAAGTCTGATGTCACACTGCTCCGTTCCCAGAGGTCTGATAAGTCAGAAATCTCCCCCGACAGTAGTCAGCATACCACACTAATGTGAACCATGTGGTAGAGAAGAGAGGGAGGCCGTGCTGCAGCATCCAACCCTCCCCAACAGCCCACAGCCCAGATTGAGACAAAACCAACCCTGTCATTGTGTTAGGAGAAAAACCTGAGAGTCTGCAAACACAAAAACATTCCATTTATCATAAACTGACCCTGACACCTTATTTCACAGTTGATACATTCTGAGATGTTTATGCTTAGTTAGTTAGTTAGAACTAGGAAGTATAAATTCTTTACTGTATCATCTTTACTGTATCGAACTTTTGGCTTTAAGTTATGTTGTTCATAAATTATCAGTAAACCCCCTCAGCTGCTAGCCCCCCCACCACACACACACGCACACACACACAAGGGGTTGTGTTGAGTGCTGGTTTGTGGGGCAGTGTACTCGAGTTCCACCAATGAAATGTGAGTATGTGAATTATAAAAGTGCATGGTGAAATATATATGAGGTGAATGTCACGCGCTCCGCTCGAGTGATGGCGTGTCTCTTCATTCATTACGATTCTGCTCGTCCTGCAGCTAAAATAATGACTCTCCCATCAAATTCTTTACACGTGATACAATTACACGTCAAACAGTTGTTGACATCCAGTAAGAAGTTAAAACTGGAAAATATGTTTACAGCAAAACAAAATGTTTAAGATGAAAATATCTGATATTTATTCACAGACTTCAGTCTTTTAGCAGATCTGAGTACAGTGTAAAATACTGTAAGGAACATTGTTACTGGGGTCTTTGGAGAAATATTAGACAAAAGATTTAATTTACTCATGTAATTTTATTGCCGTTCAGCAGGAACAATGTTAAAGACATCTGATGGTTATCATTTGGAGAACATTTTGTTTTTGTATTTGTAAACATTACCTCAGAGTTTTATCTAATGGAATTGTGGGGTTTGAGTTATGGATGTTCTGGGACGTGTTTGTCTGGTTAGTCGTTTCATAATACAACAGAAACACTTTTCACTCCTTTCCTGCGTTTGTCAGCAGATGTCTGTAAAACATCAGCACACATGCAGCTCGTGTCCATTAGATCATTTTCATGCTCTTTGACTCTGTATTTAGATATTATCAGACGTCTGTTTGCTGAAAGCAGCATTTTTTAAGCTTTGCTGTTGTGTAGCCGTCCCTCGTCTCTCTGGAATTGTGGGATTGCACAAGTACATTTTTTTCAGACCACATTAGAGCATCGTGTGAAATTGTACAGAGAATTGAACCTTCATTGGCCTGTCAGAGGGGCCATTGTATGAGTGCCAATGGAAACAAGCAGAGTTACATACATGTAATTCCTCTGTGAGTATAAAACATCTGACATGTATTTCTGAGAAGATGCTGCATGATGTTGCTGATGTTGCTTGTCTCTCATGGCCGTATTGTTCATAGTTCTTTCGTTCTCTTCTAAAATATCAGCTAACATCTTACTCATATGAATACTGACAGAACAGCCATATGATATGATTATGTTGTGAGGCATGAGAGCCAGAGATTTTGTACAGCTTTACGAGACTAGACTAGACTTACTAGTCTTTCTAAAACAGTTTCTGAAGCACTAGTCGTTAGTGTATTAGGTTAAGGCAAGAATCACTAGTATTACTCCTTACACAGAGATCTGATCATTTGTATTTCTGATGTGATAACAGAAGATGTTAATTTTGTCAACATATTAATTTCTGTCATTACAAAATTACAGTTTTCAAAAAGAAATTAATTCATTTAATGGATAATTTGGACTAAATGATGATGCAGGTGATCAAGTCTGAGTCTAGAACAGACAGGAACTCCCTCACTGTTTAAAGTCTCTTAGTGTGACTCCTCATGAAATTCTTCCACAATGTGGAAAAAATATGAATAAAGAATAAGTGTCAAAACGTTTCAATGGTGTGTAGTTAACACACAGTGTAGTTGTAGTTAACACACAGTGTAGTTGTAGTTAACACACAGTGTGGTTGTAGTTAACACACAGTGTAGTTGTAGTTAACACACAGTGTAGGTGTAGTTAACACACAGTGTAGGTGTAGTTAACACACAGTGTAGTTGTAGTTAACACACAGTGTAGTTGTAGTTAACACACAGTGTAGGTGTAGTTAACACACAGTGTAGGTGTAGTTAACACACAGTGTAGGTGTAGTTAACACACAGTGTAGTTGTAGTTAACACACAGTGTAGGTGTAGTTAACACACAGTGTAGGTGTAGTTAACACACAGTGTAGGTGTAGTTAACACACAGTGTAGGTGTAGTTAACACAAAGTATAGTCTAGCAATTCTGAAGCAACATGCTTAAGACATCCACAGCTCCTCAGAATCATTGTGGGCAATTAGCTGCTTGAGTGAGTGTTGAGGATCTGATTTTCAGTTTATCTTCAGGTTGTGTTGGAGTCTCAGAGAGTCTTAGCTTTTTTCTGCAGTGAGTGACTAACAGACTTCCAGGAAGTTCCCTCCCTTTTCTCCACAGCAGGGCAGGAGAATAGACTCGGCGAGCTGTTGATGTTTTCAGCTGCTGGAGTCAGATTCAGTGTGACAGAGAACAGACGTGTATATGGAGGTGAACTGAGAGCACTGTTGACTGTAGGCCCTGAGCTGAGAGAGACACGTGGACATCTTGTGACTTCACAATGATACAGTCGTCTGTGTTTCTGCACAAATATCTCTCTCACTGTGGCCTGTCAGAACACCCTCAGGCACGAGTCCCACGCCGGACGGGCTCCAGGATAATTAAACATTGTTTCATTTGGAAATACATGATCATGGGACATGTTGGGTCACATCTGAGTGATCTGTCTTATGCTTCTGTGACGATGCTGTCGTGTGGAAACCAATGACACTTCTTAACAAAAACATATACTAGTGTACCGTAGTAATACCAAAACATTCTTTTTGAGGACAATGTAAAACTATCATTTGGTACCTGATATAGTTAAAGTAACAAGGTAATACCAACACTTTATTATGGTAGAACTGCAGTGACTTTTGTAAGTGTGTGCAAAGTTGTGTGTTACTATGCAGTTGCTAGGGTGTTGCTACAGTATTCTGGGTGGTTGTTTGATAACTGTTTACAGAACTTTGTCTGACCAGAATTAAATACTTATGGTCTGTGATTTATTTAAATCTCTTGTCTTAATTATGAGCAATTATAAAATGTCAATATTGTTATTTTTATAGTTTGATTTGCAGTGTACAGTGTTCAGATTAGCTCTCAAATGTATATCAGAATCCCAGTGTAGCTCTTGATGTATTTTGGGGGAGATTTGTGTAGTCCTGTTTAAATGTTTAGTCAGGAGCTGTGTCATCATGTTCTCTGTGTGAATTCTTGAGCGGGGGCTCTTAAAAGCTCTTGAGCTCTCTTGGATCTTCTGACGTGACTCTGTGAGATTCCTGAATTAGCAGATATTTGTTTTTCAGGGAAGTGCAATTTAATCTCCAAACTTTGAGAAGTGGTTCAAAGTCCGCAAGCAGATGGACAGCAGGCTGAGAGCAATGGGTGGGGGGTGGGGGGGGCATTTATATGTTAAAGGTTTTTAGCTGGTTTTCAGGCAGGATACAAGTTAGTTCAACATTCCAAGAAGAACATTCCACATTTATAATGCGAGTTGTTTTGTCCTTCATGACCCAAATAACAATGCATGGAAATGGAGTGACTTCCTGCTCAGGCCCCACCCCCCTGTTTTCTGGAGACGTGGTATGGCCCGTCTCCTCCTCCTCTCCTTTCATTGTAATGAGGTGATGACATCATCGGCAAACACACTGGCTGAGCGCTGATGAAATTACAACCCTTCTGCCCGCCTCCTCCTCT
>JAZGTJ010017127.1:0-12240 GCA_036877575.1 Botia almorhae
TACTTTCCAACGCTGCCATTGAACTTGCCATATCAGTCAGACGAGTGTCGATATTATCCAACTTCGTTCCGATTTCTGCTCGAAGCGTTTTCAGTTCTTTTAAAACTTCAGCCAAGCTATCCATTTGGTTAGCTTCCACGTCACTCGGTAACTGTTCGCTTGGCGAAGTTGTTTTAACGCTCGTCTTGCGCCCTCGAGTAAAGATGTCACACTGTTTCGTTACGGAAGGTTTTGACATTTCAACGCGAAGTTATTGTTAACAGATCAGCAACTTATATTGAGAGTTTTTATATTAAATCGTGCACGGTTACTCAGAGCTTCTCCACTAAGCTGCCATCCTGGTCTCGGCCCCACGTGACCCCCCATGACACTCAGCTCTACTTCTTCTTCCACCCTGATGATCCCACAGTACCGACTCGCATCTCAGCCTGCCTGATGGACATATCGTGTTGGATGAAGGACCATCACCTTCAGCTCAACATCGCTAAAACAGAAATGCTTGTGGTTTCACTCAACCCATCTCTTCTTCACAACTTCTTATTTCAGATTGATGGGTCAACCATTACTCCATCCAAGACTGTCAAAAGCCCTGGAGTAAGAATTAACGATCAACTGAGCCTCTCTGACCTTATCTCTAGAACCACTCGTTCCTGCAGATTCGCCCTCTACAACATCAGGAAGGTCAGACCCTTTCTATCAGAACATGCAGCACAACTCCTCATTCAAGCTATGGTTCTCTCCAGACTGGACTACTACAATGTTCTTCCCACAGGGCTTGTTACTAATTGCAGCCATTACATCACATTGCTGTGACTATGCAGGGAACAAAATATAGAAACTAACTAAGCTAAAAGTAGGCTTGTATAAAACAGGCATGTATATAACAGTAAGTTTACTAAGGAAGTCCATCAAATTCTGATGATCTGTCTCAGGGTTCGTTCCATACAGTCCCCTACCATCTGGTCTCAGAGTTTGGATCAAGATGACTACAGGACCTTGGGGAATTAAAGACAGACAGATTCAGTGTGGAGCCAGTACATCTGTTCTTGTGGAAAGTGTCTCCAGTTCCAGTTTACCTAATTAATGCAGCCTAATAATCACTTAAGGGATTTGAGTAATAAATCCATAGGACTATGTGTAGGCTAGATTAAAAAGGTGGGTCTTTAATCTAGTTTAAAACTGACATAATGTATCTGATAAAGTGAGTGTTTGTAGCGACAGGGCAACTGAGGACAAGGAGCAAGAACACGGGAATTCAAACGAAAGATATTTAATAAAGAAAGCATACAAACAACTAACCGTTAAATTATAGTAATGTCAACAAGAGATGCAACAGCAGCATAACTCAGTGAGATAATCCAAGATACACAGGGACTCATTCTTTCCATTGACTATGATTTAATGTAATGTAATCATCTCATTTTAGCAATGTTTCTGTCAAGCAGAGCACATCTAGGTTATGATCTGTGATCATATCATTAACAAAAAGTGCTTTTGTAGAGAGAGCTCTAATATTCAGCAAACCAAGCTCTTAATTGTTTGACTGTATTATGTATCTTTTTATTTGTTTAACATTGATTAAATTGGGTTTTTTGTATTTACCAGTCCGGGGGACAGACACAGTCTCTATATTATAATATTTAGGTGATTCTATGTGTTGCAAATTATGTGACATCTGTGACATTGTTACGGACGACAAGAGAGAAAGATCCAATTGCATAACTAATCACAATAGATCAAAACGCAAACAGGAACGGGGAGGCAGATCAGCACCGGCACAAACAGGGGAGAGCAGACAGGTGAGCCATCTAGGAAACAACAGGGGGGAGGGGCTGGGGTAGAGGCAAGGGGGTTCAGGGGTGAAGACAGCACCGGATTAATCTTAAAGATGTGGAAAATCGGGTAAACCCGACCAACTGTCACATGACTCAACACCTTAGGGTTAGGGTTAAAGATCCTGTATGGCCCAATGAACCTGGGAGCCAGCTTGCGAGAGGGCACCTGAAGAGGAAGGTCCTTGGTGAAAAACCATACCTGTTGACCACAGGTGTAGATGGGATGAGGGGTACGGTGGTGATCAGCGGCTGCTTTGGTGCGAAGTGAGGTCTGGGCCAAGACTCCCCTAGCCTTCTTCCAGGTGCATCAACAGCACCTGACTAAGGCTAGGGCCTACAGCACCGCAGCTTAAAGGAGGATAAACCAGAAGCAGAAACAGGGAGGGAATTATGGGCAGACTCATCCTACGAGAGCTGGTGGCTCCAGGAACTCGGATTCTGTGACGATAGGCAGTAAAGGGCTCTTTCGAGATCCTGGTTGGCTCATTTGCATTGCCCATTGGTTTGCAGGTGGAAACCAGATGACAGACTCGAAGTGGCCCCGATCTGCCAACAAAATTCTTTCCAAAGCCGGGAAATGAATTGCGCACCCCTGTTGGACACTGTCGGTAACCCATGAAGCTGGAAGATGTGGTCGACCAAGATTTAAGTTTCCCAGGCTGAGGGTAGTTTGGGCAATGGGATAAAATGGGCCACCTTAAAAAAGCAATCCACCACAGTCAGAATGACTGTGTTACAATTGGAGCGTGGGAGCCAATTGCAGTGATGAAGTCAAGGGCAATGTGAGACCAGGGACGAAAGCTTTGGAAGTCTTGTTCTGAGCACAGATGGAACAAGCTAACATGAACTGCCTAATGTGGGGCCTCATGGTAGGCCATCAGAATCACTGGCGGATGGCTGCCAACACAGCTCCAATTCCAACATCAGAGGCATCTACCTCCACGATAAACTGCCGTTCGGCATCTGAAAAACAGAGAACAGGAGCAGAGGTGAAGCAGTACTTAAGCTCATCAAAGGCCTCCTGAGCCTGTGGGTTCCACCTGAACAGCTTCTTGGTGGAAGTTAGGGCAGTGAGCGGAGCAGCCACAGAGCCAAATTTTCCTGATGAAACGCCAATATAAGTTGCGGAAACCCATGAAATGCTACAACACCTTACGGGAATCGGGGACCGGCCATTTGGCCATTACCTTAACCGTTGCAGGACCCTCCTCATGTGCTGAACATATGAACTTATCAACCATGTCTCTCAGCACATCATTAATGAGGGCCTGGAAGACAGCCGGAGCATTTGTAAGACAAAACGGAAGGACGGATGAGTCCTCCACTCATCCCCTGATCAGATGCAGGGAGCAATCCTTCTTCCTAACAAAGAAGAATCCCGCACCTGTTGGAGAGGAGGAGGGACCGATGAGGCCGGCTCTTAGGGACTCATCAATGTATTTGTCCATAGCCTCTCTTTCAGGACCCGACAGGAAATACAGGTGACCCCAGGACAAAGAAGTGCCTGGGAGAAGCGCAATGGTGCAATCATAGTGCCGGTGAGAAGGAAGTGACGTAGCCCAAGGCTTACTGTAGATCGTGGTACTCCTCCAGGACCCAACACAGGGGAAATAGAGACAGGAGAAGAGGCAGCACCCAGACAAGACGAGAAACAGGAAGGACTCCAGGCCAGGACAGACCGCCCTGACCAATCAACGTGAGCTCACCTTTAGTGTGAGTGGGAGAAGCTCACACTGAGGACCTCCGTTGAGAGCTGACCCAGCTTGCTCCACCTTCAAACAAATCACACACATACTGTGAATGTTTCTGTCTATGATGTTATGAGGACAAAGCAGCATGCACTTTCTAAACATTTGTTCTATAGTAAAACAAAAAAGAGCTTTCTCTCACCATAAGGCAAGACAGCTATCAAACTACCCACCTAACAGGCAATGTTCTCAGAACGCTAAAAGTTCTCCAAAAGTTTTAAAAAACATTCTTGCAGTAACATTAGAATCACATATGTAACATTATATCATATATATCAAAGTAATGTAATATTCCTAGTTTGTGGAACGATTTAAAAACATGACAAATTATAGAAATGTTTGAATAACGTTATTCGTTCTAAGGCAATGTTAATACAACATCTACAAAACTGGTCATTTTGAATATTATTAAGACTTTTTTCTTATTGGAAATGTTATGCAAACATTCTTATGGTATAAAATTGTTATCAAGGTACTCTGTCTACTAACACACAACAACAAACATACAGGTTTTCTAACGACAAGAAGCTGGTGACAATGAATGCAGGTGGTCCTAGTTATCCCTTTAAAGGGAACTGATATTCAGTTTTATAATATATTAATCAGACTGGTTCACAAAAGTTCACGACAGTCCGGCACAGACAGGGGTAATGATGATGTTGTGGCGGGACCCCGGGAGGGTAACGGGCAGGGCAGGAGTGTCGGCTGGTGACTGGATAGCATGATGGCAGAAACTCAAGGAAGACGGGTGAGTTGAGCAGCAACTGGATGACGTAAAGGCAGAGACCAGAGGTGAGCTGAGCTGAGCAGTACACAGCCGACTGAATGGTGTGATGCCAGAGACCAGAGGTGAGTTGAGCAGCAGGCAGGCAGCGACGACGAACTCCGGAGTCAAGGATAACTCCACAGATGAGCAGGGAACGATGAAGGGAAAACTGGGAACAAACATACACACAACTACGTAGACGGTCTGGAGCTTAAACAAAACAAAACAAGACAAAACAATAAGGCAAAAGAATCAGACTAAGACTAAGATTAGGGAAAAAACAACAAGACCTAACTAGAAAAAAATAAATAAACTGATTCTTAAGCGGAAAATCAAGCAGTCAGCACACGAACAAAATTAACAACAGTCTGACAAAGAAGGGAACACACGAGGAGAAGTATAAAGGGAGAAAATTAGCGAAAGAACAGGTGAGAGTGATGATGAGAGAAGCAAAACAGCTGGGAACCAACGAGAGGGCAGGGTGACGCAGACAACGGAGCATGTGACGCGCTATGACGTTTGTGTGCTCCAACAGAAAGCAATACAAACCCAGTTGATCAGACCGGTTTTCTAACAGTACAACCCCCCACCCCCACAGGAACGCCACTTGGCGTCCTAGGCGGAGGTACACCCTGTAGACGGCAGAAGTCCTTGATCAGAGAAGGGTCCAAGTTGTCCTGGGACGGTACCCAACTCAGTTCTTCCGGGCCATAGCCCTCCCAGTCCACTAGGTACTAAAACCCTCTGCCCCTACGATGGGAGTCTAGGATCCACCAATCCATGTATACTGGCTCACCATCCTTGGAGTTGGAGCAGAGGGTGGATGATGAAGAGGTGAGAGCCGCACTGGTTTGATCCGGGAAACATGAAAAACCGGATGGACCCAACCAAGGGAAGGTGGCAGATGGAGCCTGACCGCCACCGGACTCAAAACCTTAGTGATCCGGTATGGTCCAATGAACCTGGGTGCCAGCTTGCGAGATGAAACCTGGAGAGGTAGGTCCTTGGTAGAAAACCATACTCGTTGACCACAGGTGTACCTAGGTTGAGGAACTCGGTGATGGTTGGCGACTGCTTTGGTGCGTCGGGATGTCTGGACCAAGATTTTCCTGGCCTTCTTCCAGGTGTGACGGCACCACCAGACAAAGGCCAAGGCCGAAGGCACCGCAGCCTCGGGTTCCTGTGCAGGAAACAAAGGAGGTTGGTAACCAAGACAACATTCGAATGGAGATAAACCAGATGCAGATACTGGACAGAATTCCGGGCGTACTCAACCCACGAGAGCTGGTGGCTCCAGGAACTAAGATTCTAGGATATCACACAGCGGATGACTCTTTCGAGATCTTGGTTGGCCCGCTCACATTGCCCGTTGGTCTGCAGATGAAAACCAGATGACAGACTCGATGTGGCCTGATCTGTTGACAAAACTCCTGCCAGAAATGAGAGATAAACTTCGGACCCCTATCGGACACAACGTCGATCGGAAGTCCATGCAACCGAAAGACGTGGTCAACCATTAAACTGAGCAGTCTCTTGGGCAGAGGGCAGCTTGGAAAGGGGAATGAAATGAGCCGCTTTGGAAAAGCGGTCCACCAGTCAGAATGACAGAATGACCTTTAGAGACAGGAAGCCCAGTGACGAAGTCAAGGGCACCAAAATCGCCATCAACCTTCTAATTCCTGGATGGCAGGCAAACCAAGAGTAGTGAGCCCACCGAAGGACTTCAGGTCACAGCGCAGCCGACTCTCCGGGCACCCCTCTGGAATCTCCTTCTCCCGACCGGCCAACCTCAACCTACAATTGATCCCCGAGGAGAGAGACCCTACCACCATCCCTTTTTTAAGGATGGCTTCGGCCAGAGAACTCTCCCTGGGGGACTCAAACACTCAGGAGAGAGCATCAGGTTTGACATTCTTTGAACCAGGCCGGTACGAAAGGGAGAAATTAACCCTCTGGGGTCAACAAACACGTCGGCACGTTTTGAGGCATGTTTTGATGATAACATGGAAATGAACGTAAAATGCTCAGTCATTTTCGATCGTACAGATACAACCAATACATCATTCGAATCTGTACAGGGTCTGTTTTTATTTGTATACACTCATAATAACAATGAAACCCTGTGCTTTTATAAAAAGAAGAAAACAGACAGGGTACGCACTCTGCCTTCGCAGTCTCCGTTTTCTCTTGTCACAGACACATAAATAAAACAACCTAAATCTCAGTGAATACGTGCCCCACAGACATAATGAATATACTGTGACGAGGCGCACCGGGGCAGTCAGCGTCGCCCTGGCAACGGACGCGCCGCACCTGCTCGAGCTCATCACGGGCAGACCGGGCACAGCTGTGACGCGTCACCCCGCGGCGTTAAGACGCCGCCGCCTTCCGCCCAGAAGGGGAGAGAGGTGGAGAGTCGGATGGGGAGGAAGGCAAAGAGAATGGAACTGAGAGCGAGAGCTACAAGTGCCGCAAGCCGGAGTATCGTTGCGTGTCCCCCGCGCACCCAGAGAAGAGCGAGTGGCTGGAAGCCCGATAAAGGAGCCCGCGCCACCGCACACTCCCGTCGCCAGGAGGGACGCAACCCCGAGCACGAGCCGCACCAGCACCAGCACTTGCACCAGAAGCCAGCCCGGCTGCCTCCCCCACGCATCTCACCGCCCACTACACGCACCTTTTATTTAATATAATATTCTCTTTTTAAGTAATCCGTATGAAAGTTAGAGGATGAAAGTTAAATCTGGACTAATCCCCTGTGCTGATATAATATGTCCCAGGAACGAAAAAGACTCAGCTTGGAAACTGTCTTTCTCTGCCTTAACATACAATTGATTTGTTAGGAGTCATTGGAGGACCCTCCGAACATGCTGGACGTGTGCCTGGAGAGAGGGGGAAAAAATAAAATATTATTCAGGTATACAAACACAAACTTATCAATCATGTCCGCCAGCAATTCGTTAATGAGGGCCTAGAAAACAGCCGGAGCGTTTGTTAATTCAAACAGAAGGATTCGGTATTCAAAATGTTCCCTATGCATTTTGAATGCTGTCTTTCACTCATCCTTTACTTACCTGATGCGGATCAGATGATAGGCATTGCAGAGGTAGGAATAGGAATTAGATAGGAATTTAGTGAAGACCTTAGCATCCTGCAACAACTCAAAAGCAGATGACATGAGTGGTAGGGGATACCTATTTTTAACAGTTATTCGATGCCCTTGATGAAGTATGTAACACAATTTTTGTTCCTGGCTTATAAGTATTATATTTCAACTGCTTATGTCTAAAGCATTGGCAAAAATGGCTATACTCATCAAAAACTTTGATTTTGTAACCACAGCCTACAAACATTTGTATTTATAGAGACAAAACTGACGAATTTTTATCTGTTCAAGCAGGTAGAAAAAGAACAATACACATTTGAACGACAAATACACAAAGACAGTCAAAACCAATCAAAGTGATTCAGAAATAAGTAGATTTTCGAGATTTGTGGCTATACTAAAAATTGCTTTCTTGAACAAGCCCCCAAATATAGTCCCCCATCATTTTTCGTTATATTGTCCTTGGTAACGACGTTCAATGTCCAGCATATCCTGGTGAAATCGCTCGCCTTGCTCCTCTGAATAAGCTCCCATGTTCTGCTTGAATTTGTCAAGATGAGCATCAAGCATATGGACTTTGAGGGACATTCTGCATCCCATTTTGGCATAGTTCTTTATGAGAGTCTGAACCAGCTGCTCATAGTTTTCAGCCTTGTGATTGCCCAGAAAGCCGTGAACCACTGCAACGAAACTGTTTCAAGCTACTTTCTCCTTCCTGTTCAGCTTCTTGGCAAATTCGTCACACTCTATGACTTTCTTTATTCATGGTCCAACAAAGATACCAGCTTTGAACTTTGCCTCTGACAGTTTTGGAAAGAGATCTTGGAGGAACTTGAAAGCTGCCAACTCCTTGTCTAGAGCCGTGACAAAATGTTTGATGAGGCCTAACTTGATGTGCAGTGGTGGCATCAGCACCTTCCAAGGGTCTACCAGTGGCTCCCACTAGATGTTGTTCTTCTCTATGGTGAACCTGGAAGTTGGAAAATAGTTGGTGACACTTTCTCTGATCTGTTACTTGCACTTTCATCCAACAAATTACATTCCTTGAGCCTAGATGTCAGAAGCTCAGCATTGGACTTGGTAAGACCGAGGTCTTTGACAAGATCATTAAGGTCTTTCTGGTTAGGAAAGTAGGGCTTTCTGTCTTCAGCCATATCTGTGAAACTGTAATCTAGATCTGCAATAGCTTCCTCATTGTCTCACTTGCTGCTCTCTCCTGAAGAAGGCTGATCTGTCTCCAGAGGGGTTGGAACGGGAAGCTTAGGGCAGTGTGGTATCGGGGCAATGGATGATGGAATGTCTGGATACATGATGGGAGTCACGCTTTTGCCAGTTCGACGTTTGGAAGGGTCCACCATACAGAAGTAGCAGTTGCTTAATGTCTCTACAAATTCCTAGGATAGCAAAATTCATGGCTTCAAGAGTTTTCTTGCAGTGTTCAAAACATGAGGTGCCCAGAATATACATTGAGAATATGTTTGAAAACATATAAATTTCAAAATATCATTGTCCTGATCACAAAGCAAAGTTTTTGTGGAACAAAAGCTATTTTCTGTTTATTTTACGCATAAGGGATTAGGAAACCACACTTTGCACCCAGGAACAAAGACAAAATTGAAATTTGTTACGTAGTGAGATGCAAGGCCGCAATGAGCCATTCTTCTTTTTAACAAAGAAGAAGTCGGCACCAGCAGGAGAAGAAGATGGACGAATGAGCCCATCCCTAAGTGACTCCTCAATATACTTATCCAAAGCCCCTCTCTTTGGACCAGACAGGGAGAACAAACAACCCCTAGGCGGAGAAGTATCCTGGAGGAGATCTATGGCACAATCGTAGTGATGGTGAGGAGGGAGAGACTGGCCCGGGACTTGCTGAGGACCGATCCCAAATCGTGGTACTTCACGGGGACTCCGGAAAGATCCACTGCCTCCTCCTGCAAAACGGGAGAGACAGAAACAGAAGAGGCGGCAGCACAGAGACAAGACAATAGGCAAGACGAGCTCCAGGCTAAGACGGATGGCCTCGCCCAATCAATGTGAGGTGTTACGACCCTAGATTGTCAATCGAGGGGAAAGGGGAGTAACATTAAGTTGGGAGAAACACACATCTGCACAACACATAACGCACCAGGTGAGGAGTAAATCCAGAGATGTTCTGTACTGCAAGTAGTGCTCTTTTATTTACACAACGTGAGGATTAAGAAATATTTACAAAATGAGAAAGGTGAATAATATATACAATTATTTACATAGTACCGCTACAAGAAAACACAACAGACAGACGTGATACACGGGAGAGAATTGGAGAAGGGACACGGGCGGCATCCAAAGCAAAGAAATAAACCAAAACAAAACCAGTCTACCTAGTATTACCAGCCACTTACCTAACTACCAAAAGAAAACTACGAAATGAAAAGGAATCCTCGCGTCCCCGACGCACCACCTGCCCTACACTAACTAACGCAAAAATTTGATAGAGGCCAATTGCAAGCAAATAGTAATTTATTATAACTATATTTAATGCAGAGACTGTGAATGATAAACACAGTCACAGAACACAGGTGAGAGTTCGAACGACAGTCCGGCACAGATAGGGGTGATGATGATGTTGTGGCGGGGCTCCGGGAGGGTGACGGGCAGGACAAGAGAGTTAGCTGGCGACTGGATGGCGTGGCGGCAGAGACCAGAGGGAGACAAGTGAGTTGAGCAGTAAACAGCTGGCTGGATAGCGTGATGGCAGAGACCCGAGGGAGACGGGTGAGTTAAGCAGCACTCAGCCAACTGGATGACGTGAAGGCAGAGACCAGAGGGAGACAGGTGAGTTGAGCAGTACACAGCCGACTGAATGGTGTGAGCAGCAGGCAGGCAGCGACGACGAACTCCGGAGCAGAGGATAACTCCACAGGTGAGCAGGGAACGATGACGGGAAAACTGGGAACAAACATACACACAACTACATAGACGGTCTGGAGCTTAAACAAAACAAGACAAAAAGGCTAAAGAATCAGACTAACACTACTAAGATTAGGAATAAACAACAAAACTAGACTAGCTAACTAGGAAAAAATAAATAAACGGATTCTTAAGCGCAGAATCAAGCGGTCAGGAAATGAGAAAACATTCACGACAGTCTGACAAAGAAGGGAACACACGAGGGGAAATATAAAGGGAGACAATTAGCGAAAGAACAGGTGAGAGTGATGATGAGAGAAGCGAAACCGCTGGGAACCAGCGAGAGGGTGAGGTGACACAGACAACGGAGCATGTGACGTGCTATGACGTTCGCGTGCTTTGACAGAAAACAATACAAACCCAGTTGATCAGACCGGCTTCCTGACATTGTTTCTCCCATCACCAGCGGCATTTGAATTCCAATGAAAAGAAATCATTTATGAAGTTATTGGTTTAATTGGGTCAGCAATTGGGTGCTTACCTTAAGCTCCTCCTTTTATAAGGTCTAGCTCCTCTGCCAGTATAAACCACTATTAACACGAACGAATGAGAACAATTAAACAACATATCTGACAACATAAACACAATAACATCTTACTGCAGACAAGTGTAATACGTACAAAGACACGAATAGTGGTTACAAGTCATTAACAAGGACCACGACAATTTAGGACAGTTGATTTTTGTTTCATGAACTGCTTGTATCTCAGCCGTAAATAAAAATGGTTATACAAAATTCGATAGCTAAAGATTAACACAGGAATTACTGAGATGTCCAATTACTGTTGCAGCTGTAAGCAAGACATTACCATCAAGTTTGTGACTGCTGCAGCAATCAGTTGCCAATTGCTCAGAATCACGTGTATGCTAAATGACAGGTACTAAAGCTGGTATTTATAGGATGTTTCAAAAAACATCTTGTCTGTAACGATTCGTGCAAGATTGCATAACGTCAGAAAGCCCTAAAAATAAAAGGAAAAAACACAGCTTGTTCAGTTGTTTTGTGTCAATTCCTGGACAGGCTTTTATTTAAATGCGTCCATTGGAAAGCTACAGAACATATTGTCTGAAGCCAGCTGCTAAACTAGAAGCGTTGTGGTTTTGGCCTCTATCTTATGAATCACTGGGCCTAATGAATGTTCTATATGGTTATGGCAGCCCAGAAATAAGAGCTTGCTGTACAATAGCAGTGGCCCAAACATGTTTTATTCTTCATTTGGATGATCATCGTATTCAAAGATAATAGCATTGTTATAAAGACTTTCTCTAGAGTAAAATCACACATCATGTGATATTGTGTGATTTTACTCCAGAGAAAGTCTTTATATGCTTTTATCTTTAGTATGTATGCTATTATCTTTAAATGCACAACTTTTTTGATGCCATTGAGAGAAGGTTTCACGTTCAAACGATGTGTTTTATTTCTGCATTTTGCAGAAGGTGACTTGAATTTATTTTTTGTTTTTCAATAAGTAGAAATAAAGTTCAGTTTTGTTTTTAAAGGAAGAGCACTTGCAATATACTGTTGGACTTTTCTCTAGTCCTTGTACTTCTCCAGATACTGACAGGGAGTCAACTGTCCTCCCTTTAACACAGCTGCATCTTGAGATGGGAACTTTGTGGTCAAGCTAGTCTCTCTCCCACCCAGTCAGAGCCTCTGTAAAACACTTCTTTATTGAAACAAACACAGAGCATACAAAACACATGTTCTTTAATTCTTAAAAACAATCACGTATTAAACAATTCTAATCATTGGAATTATTTAAACTTAATAATCTACTAATGAATGATTAAAGCAGTGATTAAATGTTTATAAGCATAATAAAACTGTAGTAA
>JAZGTJ010017128.1:0-12239 GCA_036877575.1 Botia almorhae
TAAAAATAATTTATAATGTCTTTCCATATCATGTCTATCTCATTTTTTACAATGTTTAATTCATCACAGAAACTAAATGTTTAGGTCTGAAGGCATAACAATAACATGCAAAATATCAACAAATGTAAAAAATGCAGCACTGGCCTGATAGTGGCCCTGTTCCCACCTTATTGTTAGACATATTACCTCCATTTGGCTAAACGTGGCTTTAGAAAGGTCAAGCCCAGTCTCTGGACTACTTTTACATCCAACTTGCGTAATGTGGCCTGGTTACTTTCAGTTATTCTCTTCTGGTTCAAGCACTGAAGCACTGTGGGGGCTACAGTAAGAACTGGGGTCAGGTAAAGATTAGTGAACATTCGGGTACCTATGAGACCAAAAAAATTCTGAGAACTTAAACACACCATACTGCAGGAAGTCATCACGTTTCCCATGCTTGAAGAGCTGGGCCTGGTTAAGTTAAAAGACATTTGAATGGGATGGTGGTTAGATTCTTTAGAAATAATTTTATAAATTTGACTTCACATTATCATAAACCTGTTTGCAGTGTTATTTGAAGAGCTGGATCCCGTTCAGTGCCGTCAGTAGTCTTTTGTAAATATCAAATTTAAATGTGCAATGAGCATGTTCCTGCTCTCTGCCTTGTGGCACTTACAGCACATATGCAAAACTTTAATGGCAGTTCTAGCGCCTTAGGAATTGCAAGCACACAGAGCCAGTTTTAAGGGCCTCGGGCAACAGAGACAAGCTGTAGTTTAACAAGAGCAGGACCGTGGCTACAGCTCTCTGGACTCTAAGCTAAGCAGATTGTGTATAGTGCATGTTTTGGCAAATATAAAAGGTCTGCAAACTTCTAGAGGTTCATGAAGTTTGAGTTAAAACGGAGTTAGAAATACAAATATGAAATTAAATATGATTACATGTAGGATTTTAAATAAATGAGACGTTCAATTTTAAATCAAAATATCTAAATTTCATACTAAGTATATATTCATGTATGTAATATATATGTATTCTGATAAATGTAGATCAAGGCAGTTGAAGTAGTTTTAATTATGGGGCCACATGCATGTGGTATTTGACTGTGGGCTTTGTGTCAACAAAGGCAAATGATTCTGTGAAACATGGAAAAACTGATGAGAAGTTAATGCTCACTAGTGACTGTAAAGCTCCATCGAGGGCCACAGTTCCCTCCATCGTCAGGTCACTGCTCTGAGAGATGGTGGTCAGACACCAGTCCAGAAAATTTCCCAAATGCTTCTGCTTTACATCGGGACGGGTCACAAACCTGTTCAAACAAAGCAAATAGTGTTTACACAGCACCCTCTACTGCTCAAGCAGTGACACTGACACAACAAAGCTGTTTTTGGACCAATATGGTGTATATACAGTATATTATATACACATTTTCATTTGTTTGCTTTAATGGCGTTTAATGTTCGTCAATATTTTTTTAGTATGGTTAAAAAGGACTGTTTATATTTTCAACCAAACAAGCATTGTAACTAGAGTAAAAATATTTCAAATGTTTAGCAATAAGTAAAACATAGTAAAATAAAAATATATTTTTTTACTAAATGTATGCTTATTTATTTATATATAAATAAATAATACATGTATGATGTATTAATTGTTTTAATTTATGCACAAATTTAGTAAGTAATACTTAAAAAGCAGTA
Source organism: Botia almorhae (assembly GCA_036877575.1). Lineage (NCBI taxonomy): Eukaryota > Metazoa > Chordata > Actinopteri > Cypriniformes > Botiidae > Botia > Botia almorhae. The sequence goes on from JAZGTJ010017128.1 coordinate 1,680, forward strand.
CAAAAATATTTCACTTAAACATTTTAATATGAAGAGTTTTAAAATTTTATAATATAGAAAGACTTAAGTGAGCATTTTTTAATGATGATGAAAACAGCTAAATCAGAATTTGGAAGAACTCTCTATGGGAAAAGTAATGACCAAAAAAACCTAAATTATTACATATTCACAATATTGCCTAAGTTTATATTACAGATATTCAACATCCATCAGATATCCATACTTAAATAATACACATACACAACAAAACAAACAGAACTAACTTTGACACCAGGACTGATGCAGCATCTCGAGATTTGTCACTGACTCTGAGGAAGGACTAAAAACAAATAAAACCAAAGATCAATCAAACATTTAAACAATCATAACTGTTCAGTTGTGTGCATCACTGATTCTACAAGCCTCTTTCTTTCTTTTTAAGCACTAAAGAGTGATGTAAACATTTATGGGTAATAGTTAAGATCGCCTGCTCACATGATATAAAGTTGCCTGAGGTTGTATTATGTGTGCACGGGTGGTGGAAAAAATATGGTTCTTACCATAGATATCATCTCATAGCCATCACAATTCATCGTTTTTGTAATTGGTATGTGAATGTTTTATTAAATAGACAACACAGCCTAAAAATGTATACTGTTGTATGTATGGCCCTTGTAGCTATGTGTGAACAACAACCTACCACCCTGGTTTATAGAAAAAGCCATCACAGTTTCTTTAAATGTTATTTAGTATTGCCATGTCGTTTAACTACTAAGATAATCGTCACAGTGTTACAATCACCATAACCATAAAGAAAGAGTAGACAATTTCATACAGGCTAGCAATAGCAATTACTAGCAATAGCAATCTTTGAAAGCATAAGATCCCACCTCCCCTCAGCATCCTGTCCTTGATTGGACGAACATTTTTTGGTCCTACCTCTTCCACAGAAGATTTATTTTTAATATAAATATATTTATTATAAATATATTTAATTTATATTTAATAAATATAATTAAACCACTTTACTTGATTGCTTACTTTGAGTGATTGCTATCAGGATGTGATGAACCTTACAAGACCAGCATACAAAAATGTTTTAGAAACAAAAAAGTCTATCCTGCCTTTAATCATAAATTCATATATGGCTTTATCTAAAAATAAGGTAAAATAAGTCTGTCTTTCTGAATGAATGTATTATTAGAGTATATATGAGGTTCTTAACTCTGGCCTTTGAGGTCCACTTTCCTGCAGAGTTCTGCCCCAACCCTAGTCAGACTCACCTGCCTGTAACTTTCCAGCAATCCTGAAGACCTTGTCTAGCTTGTACAGGTGTTCAGATAAAAATAGTTTTTTTTATCCGATTTTTTTCTAATCTTTGATTCATAACGCATTATATGCTGGTTAAATTCTGAAAAATATTGTATTGTACAGTTACACTCTAACTGTTTTCATAGTGTAAAGCTCTGCTGTACACTTGTAAATGGCTGAAATGATGATAATTCAAACTTGACTGGATGTTAAGGTGTTGTCTGTGATTCATGCACTGTTCACGCTAGACTTTCAGCATGTGAAAATTCTATTAAGAACACTGCAAATATGGGCGACAACTGGATATCACACACCATGGCATTGTTTTTATTAATCACAAATTGTTCATGTCGTTTTAAAATTGTATTATAAAATTGTACTGTAAAAAATGGGATGTCTGATACTGCTTTTAACAGAGTTCCTCCATCTGAAAAGGTCACGTCGTAACATCTTGATACTCCGCAGGACTCGCAAAATTTTTTAAATCCCTGGTATTAATCAAAAACACAATAACACAAAAACTTTCATAACACAAATAACAATCATATAAAAAAATCGAATTACAATCATTGATACAAATATTTGGTTTGAATCAATTTTCTATTAACTTGTAAAAACAATATAGAACATAATTCAGTCTGTGTATGAGCGTAACTGGCACACAGTTTGCGCGGTTGCGAATTGAAAGTGAAAGTTAAAAAGCATTCAAACGCGATTTCAATACCCCACATACTGATGTGGCTCCCGATGCACGACAATTAAATACTACATAATTACCCGACCAAATTTGTGAGGGAATGCAAAAGCATTGCAATATGTGTTTCCTCCAGATACATTTTGGTAGCCTGACTGGATGACACAATAGTCCCGGGACGTCGGGCTAGCGATTTTGCGAGCCCTGCTCTGTGGGTCTCTTTATGTGATTGCAATATCACATGTCAGATTTCACCAAACTTGAACTTTGGAATACATACATATGAATGTGTGATCGCAACATCTGTGTGTTACCTTGGCAACTGAGAGGATACGATCCATGATGGGCTCTCTGTTTAGCCCAGGGTCATCCAGACGGGACAGGTCAAAGGGAATGAGACAGGTCATGGACAGCCACAGGAGAAGAATGTAGCGTGTTTCCCACGTCTAAAAACAACATACAAAATCTCATTAGATAACACACTTTTTTTGAGATTCAAAAAGCATCAATACCAATAACACAATGACACCTTCAGACAATTTCTTCAGACAACCAACAGTCAAGAAATCATTACTTAGGCAATGTGTTAGTTATTAATGTGAAGTATTACTGCATTGTGTTAGCACTATGAGTCACTCACCAACCTAAAACTTGCCAAATTTATATCCAATTACAACTTATATGGCCATATGTAAAAATGTCAACTTGCTTTCCTTTGTTTACCAAATGATTAATGATACTAAGAAGGGACATAAACTGATGTTATATAATCTTACATTTACATTTATTCATGTAGCAGACACTTATCCAAAGTGACTTACAAAAGGCGAGAGCATTAAACATTTTGTTTTAAGAACCAAAAAGCCAAGTCTACAAAGCTACATTTACATTGAACAGAAGGTTGTTTTTATGTAGGAAAGAATATCAGAGCATTAGGGATTGGTCAGGTGTCTGTGAAACTGTGTTTCGAGTTGTTTTTTGAGGGTTGTGATGGTCTCAGCAGATCGGGTGTTGGCTGGGAGTTCATTCCACCACAAAGGAACAGAATAGCTGAGCGTCTTAGAGAGTGATCTGAAGCCTTGTTGTGGTCGAACAATCAGATGTCGCTCATTTACAGACCGTAGTTGGTGGGAGGGGACATTTGTCTGAAAGACTGAGTTGAGGTAGGAGGGTGAAGTTCCGGTGACTGTCCTAAATGATAGGGTCAGAGATTTAAATTAGATGCGGGCGGCTACAGGTAGCCAGTGGAGTGAGGTCAGGAGGGGTGTGACATGGGCTCTTTTTGGTTGATTGAAGACCAGACGTGCTGCAGCATTCTGGATCATTTGCAGGGGTTTGGCTCCGTTGGCTGGAATTTGTTTGGATATTACGAGTGCTGGGACTAGTAGCTATGTTGCGTGCTCAGACAGAAAAGGTCTGATTTTTCTGATGCTGTTGAGCACGTACCTGCATGACCGAGAGATTGGTCAAACACCATCCTAAGGTTTCTAACAGATCAAGTAGGTGTAAGAGTGAATTATCCAAGTTGAACTGTGAAGTTGTATTCTAATGATGGGTTGGCTGGGATTAAGTTCCTGAAGTAGGATTATCTTGTGTATAAGTGTATAATGCTATACAACACAAATGTGAAGTCATATGCTGACCAGCAACATATTTTCCACATGAAGTGTGATGCCCACTTTTTCTGTAGCCATCTACAAAGTTGTTCCAAGTTCCAAGACCAGCCACCACACAGCAAACTTGCAAGAAAGTATTTACATAAAGTAGATATCTTAAAGAAGCAGCTGCAAAAAGTGTAAAAAACTAAACAACAAAAAACAATTACTAACATTGGATAGTAAAGTGTATCTCAGGGAAATTAGCTACATTAAAAAATGTATGATTTCATTTTAGAATTTTACAAATTCATGTCTTGCACTGTGGGGCTCATTATGGAGTCTATGAGCAGAGAAAGTGTTTAACTCACCTCAGTGTCTTTTGGATCCTGTCTGCATAAAAGGTCCAGAACTGGCTGAACATCTGACACCTCGTGGGGAAAGAGCTGCACAAAGACCTTATAGCCTCTGACCTACAAAAGCACCAGCATTCATTCAGTTACAAACGCTCAAATCCCCCAACCTCAAGACTGCAAAGAGTTTATGTGTCACTAAGCTAGAGAGCTGGGCACTGTCTTGCCTTTGAGATGAAGTAGAGAAACTTAAAACAGAGATGGACTAGAAGAGGCGGCGACTTCTCACAGCGAATCATCTCCAACAACATGCCCAGTATCCACTCTGCACAACAGCACATGAAACACTGCTAACAGTATGCCCTCACAGATCACTCATTATCACATGATGACACTGGACATCTTCAGTGACTGAAAACCCACTTACCCAGGTGATGGTCCAACAGATGTGGCTGCTCCTGGTAGCGATCCATTATTACTGTAAAATTAAAGGCATTAAACATGCATTCTTATCCAGAGTGTCTTGCTGTAGTAGCTTGTACAGTAGCACGTATAGGAGATACTTACCCACAAATTTCTCCACCGTGGCCTCTCTGCTAACCGTGTCGTGACAGATTTCAGGCAGACTGCTGATGAGAGCTTTCACCTCTGCTCTCTCACTGAATTCAGACAGCACACACGACTGAGCTATCGCATCCGACTCTACGTTACAAACTTCCTCCATCGCCCAATACTAATCTATTATCTATGTAAAAATAAAGGACCTGTTATGGAACGGCAGCGGTGCTTTTAGCTGTTCGGGTCTAATATACGGGAAAAATGCTTAAAAGCAGTTAAAGTACGCTATTATAAGTTTTATTTTAAGATTATAAGATTGAATCAAGTTGCAGTCGCTATTACAGAATTACCACGTATTTTTCTGCAGCACTGCGTAGTATACCATATATTGTGCAAGTCATACATCAGGAACAAGTCATACATCAGGAACAATTTACCGCATGTCTGTTTTCTTATTACTTATAATAGATATAAAAGCTCATACAAGAATGCGTTTAGAGCAATGTAACGCGGGTTTATTATGATCTACAGTGCTACAGTGCTACAGTGCGTTGCGCGACACAGCAGGCGACCAACGGTACAGCGCGAGGGTCAAAAGAGATAAAAAGAAACGCGTTACACTTTGGTCAGTTTTCATACCGGTAATGTTGCTTTTTTTGCGAATGTGCCAATTTATTTTCCTTTAAGGAAGCATTAACAGATTTTAACAAAAGTTACATTTTCACAGTTTCATTCTTAAGGTGTACTCACACTAGGCACGGTTACATTACCGTTCCGAGCGAGCTTGCGCTGACACTTGCGTCATTTACGTTGCAACTTTTTTGTTTTAATTAAAGCACTTTCGCTAATACACTACCTAATAGATTTATCATTTATGCCGCACATATCATTAAGTTGTTACAGAGACAGCTGACTTGATGGAAACTCCAATTCCTGTTTATTAACAAGATGAGAACCAGTTATGAACCAAGAAATACTCGAATAAAATACATTTAAAAATGTACTATAAAATAGTATCTGTAGCTGTTCCGTGAGTCACTTAACGGCTGCGGTTCTTCTAGCTTGTTTTCTTTAATTTACTGTGCTATATAAATATGATTGAATTGATTTAAAAATTTGGCAGTTTAATTTTGCTGGTAAGAATTGCAGAAGAAAATCCTTTTTTTTGGTAATTTACCTACAGTCAGCAACACAGAACAAATTTAAATAAAGTAGAAACCCAAAGCATCAATTTCATTTCCACTTCCTGTAACGCGGAAACACCTTCCTGACTTCACGTTAAGTGTCACAGGCTCACCCAGCAGTTCACACCATGTTTGGTAAAAGAATTAAGAGAAATGGATATTGGTAATTTTTCACTTAAAACTCTGCTAAATAATGGAAGAAATCATAAAAAAATATATAAAGCATTGATAAGATACTTAAAAAAACAGAATTGTTTCATAGGATTTAGAAAGATTTAATATTGGTTATATAATTGTATAAATTGTTTTTTTTTTTTGTTATTATTATTTTCGGTTATGAATATATAGATTCTTCCTGATATCAAGGGTCCACACTCCAGCCCAGTAGGTGGCGGGAATGCACCTATCGTTTGTTTGCCAATGCCATAAAAAGTCAATAGAAGAAGAAGAAGCAGTTCACGCTTGACAGAAAATACTGTTTTTTGACTTGTTTCATTGCTTTTTGCAACCACAAATTCTAAACCCAACTGTTAAACTCATAATAACAGCTGGGTTTGATTATTAGAATATCTGTGTTCTTCTCTCGTTTTTTCTTCTCTCTTTTCTCATTTTTAGGAGAGTATCTTGATTAATTACACTGTAGAACAGTGTAGACGTTGACCACCCCAATTCGTGTAGTACAGGTGTACATTGTTTATTGGCTTTATGAGAACTGTGATTTCCTTTAGATTTTCTTTGGGAGCATATCCCGATGTGATGTGTACTGTTTGAGCTGTTAATATTAAATAAATTGATTTCATTATTTGTATGTCTTGTGCCTGACCCCAATCAACTTAAACCTGTGTGCCTTTATTCCCCACTAAGACACCTGGGGCGGCATAGTTGCTTTATGTGTGTAACAGCTTTTTGTGTTTTTCCTTTAATTTAACTACTGCATTTTGGTTACGTCCCCATTGTGTCTTTCCACATTTATAACAGTAAATCTATAAAAAATATAGCTGTAAGCAGCCATTACAGGGCCAGGACCACTAAGGGCACTAAGGGAAATATTTGTGGGCATCACTGATGATACGTTTTTCTTGTGTTTTTTAAAACAGGCTTAAAACAGAAGAAAAACCACTTACAATAATATAAAATTACGTATGTTTTGACCAATAGGTGGTGCTGTCACCAAATTGTTGAGACCAAAGTTTCACGTCAAAGCGGCAAAGCATTGTTAAAACAGCCTAATATGCTTTTGACACCTTGCCATTTAATATCTTGATGCATTACTTGAGGACCATTTAAGCTACCAAAACATTTTTAATAACGGTTTGTCCCTAGATGATGCACGCAAAATTTTATGCAAATTGGACATTCAATCTAGGAGGAGTTAAAAAAAGAGGACCTCACAATAAGGGCCAGTAAGTACAGTCACCTATGACAGATCTGGTATTGTAGCACTCAAGATAAATCAAGGAATCTAAAAAGATAAGTCTCATGACAATAAGGCAAATAATTTAGAAGTTATAAGCAGTGTCAGTTAAGGGGTGCGGGCTACAAACAATGAGGACCCCTTAGACAAAGAGGATGATGATATACCATGTTTTGTAAAGACCTCCCAACCAAGGAACATGGGATATCATTTGACTATATTGGCAGGAACTACTTTCATTATATAAGGCCAAAGTTCTTAAAGGTTATAAGCATAAAAAGCCATTTTTCATATCTCTGGACCAGTAGGTGTCGCTGTGACAAAACTATGTACACCCTCAGGTCATGCCTGTAACAAGTTTCATGTCTCTAAGCAATATACGAGAACGGTTGGGTGTATCAAAAAAAAATCTTTGTCATCATTGTCAAAACAGACAAAATGCCCTAGGAGGATTTCAAAAAATCCTTTTTGTAAAATTCAATAAGGCAGAAAAATTTATAATGAAAAATTACGCCATAGGACATCACAGTGTGTTGGAATCAGCATGAGCCAAGAAATCAGAGGAAAAAGAATTTTGTTTTTAGGATTTAGTTGACCATAAACATGAGTGAAATTTTAAAATGATGGTGGTGCTAGAGGGTATGAGGTAGAGCTTCCAGATGTGCTATAGTAACATTTCAGATTCAGACTATCCAGACTATTTGTGTGCCAAAATCTAAAACTTTCTTACATAAACAGATTTAGAGGAAAACTAATGGATACCATAGGAAAACAGATCACATTTACCTGGAATGAGTTTAGGTGAGACAGTAGAGGCTTCACTCACTCCCACTTTACACACTATCCTGTAGCGGATCAAGTATTGCTTTCCAGCCTTCAGTCCAGTCAGAGTGAAGGTATCATCAGATGTGTTTGCGACAAGCCATTGTTCCTTTTCCTCTGGTTTTACCTCCATATACTCTACTCTGTACTGTACTTTCTTTAACTGGGAACTTCTGCAGTATCAGGGACACACTGTCATCGTGGACGTTCATCACTGTGGGTGGAGGTGGCTTGGACAATGAAGACTGAAACTGTCTGTCTGTCAGTTTGCCTTGTTCATACAGATAGATGGAGGAACCTAGACTGGAGGGATCAGAGATGGCAGTAATAATGAAGCACATTTTCTGTCTTTCTATGTTGGCATCTGAGAAGTTTTTAAAGAAAGATTTAAAAACTTTCTCATCTTTCTCATCTTTGTGATGACATTTGGATAATTGAACTACTTCATGACAGATGCCACAGAATGCAAAGTTATTTTTTCATCTAACTCCCTGAACTCCTCAGATTCAAGGAACGTCTTCAGGGTTGAAAGATATGGGTCTTCATACGTCAGAGATGTTAAGGCTAAACACACCACTACATCAATATCAGGATAATGGAAGATCATTTGAGTCTTCAGTTCTGATGCTTTTCAGAGATTTGATGTAAGAACTCAAGAGGTAAATTTTTATATTTTGTATGATCTAACCACTGGTTAAGCATCCTAGCATTAAAGGGAGAACTGTTGTGAATCTTTAGGATGTTCTCCAGTGACTGCTCCTCCATCCCTCCTCCTGAAATAGCAATCTGCACAGTTCTTTCTGTAAAACCACCTTGTACATGCTAAATGAGCGATGAAATGAGTGCAGCCTCTCTTTAATGTCAATAAAAACATTTACCAGTGTAATTCTGAACATGTCATTACATCTCCTTTCTATCTCTCCCAGCGCCTCCATTATATCTTCAGTGTAGGATACCAGACTAATTTTTTTTACCAGCCGAGCTGCATTTTTATCTAACAGACTAAGAGGATACAGCCAGACCTTTATTGAAATCACATTCTGTGGATTGCCCTTCAGCAGATTCTTAACCATGACATCCAGTTCTCCCTCAATCTTCTGCTTGTCTTCACCTTCTTAATTCATCTGATCAAAGACCATGATGGCTTGAGCTCCATACAGTACTGCTGTGACCACATGAGTTGAGGTTTTCTGATCAAATACCTGAGGATAGGTGATATGGCCCAGCTGGCTTAACTGGTAAAATCTTGAGATTTCACTGTAAAACATTGTTACTCTGGACTGTTGGGTTGAAGATCTGGTGTCACGCAAATACTTGGCAGATCCACCCACCTCCACAAGCCCCCCATGAAACTGGCCTTCAGAGAGGCGCTTACATCTAAGAGTCTGGATTTATCAGAGAGAGAGTTGGAGCTACTAAACTTCAGATCAGTCTGAAGCTGCACATGAGTGTCCATATCTTTACACAATGATGTTTCATCCCACAGTGTAACACCTGAAATGAGAAGTGGCTTTACAGTTATGTATTAGTAAGTGATGTACTGTTAAAGCAAACATGTGCAGAACACTGTCTATAACTGAATATGTGTTTACATCATTCTGTTATGTTTCCTAAAATGTTGGGCTGAAGAGTGTGAGTTTCAATATGTCACAAAAGTTTAATATTTTTATGTTAAATATAAAGAGTAAGTGCACCTGGAATGAGTGAGTCTTTGCAGCAGTATACCAGAATACAGAGGTCTTCCTAGAGCTGCCATTTAATTTGGCTTAGATTCCATTTCTTTTAGTAAATAACAATGAAAAACATAAATAGTAAGCAACTTTACTACATTAAATTTCTGCCTTTACTGGGAGGAAGCACCTGTAAAAGGCCAGTAGGTCAAGTACAGGCTGTGGTAACCCACGGTCTTATACCTATATGCTTTTTACACCCAGGCAAGAAGTACTAAATTCTAAGGTAAATCAAGGTAAATTTTATCATCACTGAACAGAGTACAATCTGGCACCCTCAGCTAGACCTCTGGAATCTCCACATTGTTATTATAATTTAAGGCTAGCGTGCTTACCTTCTTACAGGAATGGCTGGAGAGACCCTAAAGGTATATGTGGCTGTCATTGCAGCACATTACATTTTACTAGACAGGAAGTCTTTGGGCAAGCACGAACTGATCATCAGATTTCTGAGAGGAGCTAGGAGGTTGAAACCTCCTAGACTTCATTTAATCCCCTCTTGGGATCTCTCTTTTGTCCTTGTGGCCCTGCAGGTAACCCCTTTAAAGCCCTTAGTTAGTGGAACTCGGTGCACTCTCTTAGAATACAGCCCTGCGTTCACTTTCATAATATCGGAGATCTGCAAACATTCTCTGTGTCTAATAAGTGCCTGGAGTTTATGGCAAAACCGTTTAGAGTGCTTGTATATTGTTCTTTTACTGCATATGATTATTCATAATTAGAATGTTTTGGACTGGAGATGTACAGCCCTTTATGAAGTAAACAGAGGATTTGAGGCTCACCAATGACTGCACAGCTTAAGGGCCACAGTTAGTCCATGATCAGTTTACTGGTTTGAGAGTTTACTTGTTTCCCAGACAATTGTCTCCTATACAGCACAGTAGTAGATACAGTGCCCTCCAGTGGCACATGAAGTATAG
>JAZGTJ010017129.1:0-12239 GCA_036877575.1 Botia almorhae
CAGACATCATCTATGATAACTTAGGTGATATTTGACCCCAAACTGAGCCCAAGCTCCATCCCCCCACATTGTCCGTGTTCTTTAAAGAACACTCAATGACAAAGTTCTGATTGAAAACTGTGAGCAACAACAATATACCTGAACAGTTTAATGATCATTTAGTCATTGACTGTAGCTAATACCCCACCATGAGAAACAACTATGAGAGAAAGAACTCTGTCTTTGCCGTAATGGTAGGCTACAGAATTATAGACAACAGACCCCAAAAACCTTGTGTGGATGATGTCCACTGAGGCATCAGGGCTTGAACTGGAATGTCACAATTTTGCACTTCCTGCACAAACTAACTCTGGTTTATTAATGAGTCTGTGACTTACGTATCAGAAACTGTAGAAGTTTATTAAAGCACTTGTCATGTAACCCCCATGTAAGAGAATTTAGTGTTAAATCTAAATTCTAAACATTATCTGACAGATCCGATAGGGATTGTATGCAAAAGGATACAAATCGTGTGTTTATGTACGTGTGTGTGTGTGTGTGTGTGTGTGTGTGTCTGTCTGTGTGTTTGAGTCAGCAGCTGTGCTGTTGTCAAACTTGATGATAATAAAAATTTATAGTAAAATAGTCCCAATACTCCAGTTACTCTTATTCTTCTGATTCTTGTGAAACTGTTGAAGTGTATGCGCTTCCAAAGAAAAATCTGGACTTGGTTTGCTGTCTCCTGAGTCACTAGAGAGGCATAAAATTACCCAGAATGCCCTGTCCTTCACTCTCTATCCCTTATTCATCTTCTGCTGTGTTGTCCTAAACTGAGTTTGACAACTAAGGAATAATCCTGATGCAAAGTGAATATTAACCATCTGTGTAAAATAGGGGTCTTACATAAAGTAGGAGTTAAATGTTGGCCGAGTCTGATGTGTGTCTGGCTGGCAGTGTTTAAAGGTACAGACTGTTCTCTGTCCTGTTTTCTCTCACAGGCCCTCTCACTCATTTCCTTTTGTCCTCTCTCTCCCCCAGTCTTTTCTTCCACTGCTAAAGTTTTTCTTCCTTGGGCAGCCCACCAAAATCTGATCTATTCATCACATTCTGCTCTATAACGTCTACATGCTTTTAAGCAAAACAGCAGTTAATGTGCTCCTACTACAGTGCTCTTTAAAGTTTATACTTTTTCTTTTCTGGTGTAAACTTGGCTTGTCGTTCTAAAACCAGTCATCATACTACTTTCTATTTAAAGCAGGTTTTGGTGGAAGTGTACGTTAAAGAGGTCATGCTATCAAAGTTTCACTTTTAGCATTATGTGGCTTTTAAAGGCACTTGACATGTACATGTACTAGTTCCTGTTTTCTAGAACGTTCCATTTGTTTTTGTTCCGCTGGCCACTCAACGCTTGGATAACCAAACGGAAAACGGAACCAAGCTGTCGTTCTCTCAAATATGAGGCAAATAATGGGGAAGTGCGTTTGTTATTTGAAATTTTCTGTGCTATGGAATGTAAGCCAGTAATTCCTCAAGTTACTATTATCTTATAACCAAAAAAATCATACAGAATTGTATTATTGTATTATTTTTATTTAAGGTCCCATTGAAAAGAACAAGCGTAACATTAAACAACAAAAATAAACGTCAGGAATGAAAACTTCTAACACGCATGACAAACACAAAATATAGTGTGCGAGAACTTTTTATTTAACAGTTAATAAAGATGAATGTGGATCAGAGCCTCATAGAACACTGTACAGATAATATCAGCCCTGGCCTCACAAGCAACACATGCTTAAGACATCAGTTGGCCAGTAGTACAAGACATTTGGAAAACAATGAAACTAACTGAATCTCTTTCATAACTAATGTAGAAGTTAGGAAACTGCACACGTAAAATACCAAAAAATGACGCGAGATCCAACGTCTGCTTTCGGTTGCCGTCGCATAATGCCAAACCTCAACATGATGTCATAAAGCGAGGCGTAGGCGGTGCCAGGTGGGTGGAATGGCGGAGAACTTAATGAGGCAATACTGATGAGCTTCAGTAAGAGAGGCCCATTGAGTAACATTATAGCTGTGACCTCAGTCTGCTTTCAGAATCATTTCCCTCTGCTCTCACAACTCTCCCTAAACCAGCGCCTCCAAAGCTGAACCTTGTTCCGCAGGGTCATGGGGGCTACGCAGAGTGACCTCTTTTTCAGTTTCCCTCTCTTAGTTCTCTGTAGCTCATTGAAGGCCTTGAATTCCTACTCAGCTGTGTACAGCGCCTCTCCTTTGGGGCAGTAGCGGAGGCTTCCATGAAGGAAGACAATGGCTCTACTTTTCCATGGCTTCCCTTATCCTCCCCAACTCTCCATAGACTCTTCTGGATCCAGCATTTGCAGTGAGCAGGCAGTGCTGAAAGCTCCTATTGCCTTTTTGCAATGTTGTGGTTTGGTATTTGATTATTTCTTTTCAGCAGTCTCAGCAGTTCAGAACAATATTCTTGCAGTTGCGGTGCGGTCTTTGTTAAATTGCACGACCCAACGGTTAGTTTAATTACTCCACCAAGAGTGAAATCATGTGAAGCACTAGAAGGACTGTCTTAACGACAAGCATTTGGGTAATAAACCAGCTTTTGTTTTATGTATTCTGGGTGTCTGAAATACGAGAGTTGATTTTGCAATGTCGGCCTTAAAGTTGATGAGTTTTTTTTATGAGGTTAATTTGCACTGTAATGTTTTTCAGATGTAAGGAGCTGCGGTGTAGCATTGCACTACTAAATCATCAGCGCACATCCTAGAAACGGAATATTTGTCATTTTAACTGTACTAAAAACCCGAAAACCTTGGAGTTTTTAAGCGTCAATAGATGTCAACACGTGTTCTGTATAGCTAGCTGGAGGTGTATACTGAGTTGTAAAATAAGCTTTGCGTTGGCATTACCCTCAATGCAAATTGCCATGAATGAACCGGAAATGAGGAGTCGGTATGCACAGTAGTTATTATATAATTATGTGCTGTTTTCTGTTACGTCTGTATTATGGCACCAGAATACGGGGCTTTTGAATAGTAAACCCTGTCAAAGCTTGTATATATTTTTCAGGTTATCTCTATATACAGAAGTGGATATCCGGTCATGTATAAGTGCCTTATGTGGTACCTCACATCCTGTCTAAAGGAGTTCAGAAATGAATGCTGTGTGTTTCTGCTTGTGCACAGCAGTTGGTGACAGTTAGTGTAGCGTGTGAAAGTGTGATTTCCTCTGAGAGTGTATTATAACTCTCTCGCTCTTTCTCTCCTTACTTTCTCTGGCTCATCAAAGGCTCTTCCTCCTCATAGCTGTCTTGGAAAAAGAGGGCAGGGGCACAGGGTCGGGAGTGGCTGAGGGTGAGCGAGGGGCGGGGCATCTTGTTTGGAGGAATGGAGGGAAGAGGGGCCACTGTGGCCCGTACACGACTCTGACACTGTCGACCCTGCTGACCAAAAGAGAAAAAAGGAAATAAGGCCGGGCAAAACTTAATACCGAGCAAAACAGAGAGATGGACAGATTCTCTCATATCACAGGATGTTTGGCACATCTTAAAATAAAACGCTTATTCAAGACTCAGCTCGGGCACAAAATGTTAGTTCTGTTGATTAAGAGATGGAAAAGTCGTTTTGCTCCTCCTCCACATACAGTCGTAAGTGTCACTGTGACCTGCCAGTTGAACTACCCACATGTTCAAACACAACCTAGTTAGACCAAATACATTTTCAAGTGTCTTCATAACACTTCTCTAAAAACACATGCAAGTTTAAAAAACCCTTTATCAGGTATATTTTCTAATGTCCTCTTGATACAGAATACAACTAATACAATCATTGTAGCCATGTTTCCTATCCACTGATGGAACTGACCTGTAATCAATCTTCTTATATAAAGTATCTACCCTCTTGTAAACTGTGTTTCCTCAGTGCACTAGAAGTATGACCTATTTTTCATCCCTCAAATTTGCATTATATCTGAAACTATTAATGCAAGCGTGACATTAAAACGTATCTGTGGCAGGAAAAACAGAAACCAGTGGTGTTGAGTTTGATAGCGGACAGTTTCATAATTAACCCTGCGTTTCATCTCTCTAATTCTTTTGCTCTTTTCTCCTTCCCCTTGTGTGGGTGTATTTTATTAGGCCTGGTTTCATTTTTGCTCTCTGGGGCAATAACTTCCCTCTTCTCCTCTCACCCCTGCATCATTTCTCAAGTCTGACTTTGTAGACAGAAAGTTAATAGAAAGAAAATTTGTATTTATTTGCATTTTAGTTTGTGTTCTGAAACGGCTTATGTCCGATGTAGAGCTCATTTAAAACACCTCTATGTTGTTGAACAGGTTAAAACCTTTGCCTATAACCTGATCACACTTTATCTAATTCAGTCATGACTTTAATCTACAAACACAAGTCAGAATGTGTCAGAACAATACGGCTTTTATAAAAACTGGGATTTGACAAAACTGTATTTATTCATACATTATTTTGAGCAGATACTACATCAAAAATCAACAATACTAGTAACAAGTAACCTCACAAGTCAAATGTAACCGATTACTCCTCAATAAATGGTGCAAAACAGTTATTATAGCTGTATATATTAATAATACAATGAGCACTGGTCAATCATATACTACTGTAGATCTTTTATTACTCGACACATTTGACTTTGAGCCTTTCTTCACAATCTGTATCTCAGACATTTTGTTCCATTTCCCTCCCCCTCTAACCTGACGCTGTGTGGAGCCCTCTGGTGGCCGACTGCCGTCTCTGCGATGGCCGCGGCCCTGCGCTCCATATGGTTGTGATGAACGGGTGAGTACGCCTCTCATTCTCAGGTGCAGGTAAAGGTTGGAGTCCAGGCTAAGGGGGTTGAAGACCGGGTCCTTCTCAAGCTGCTCCAGGGAGTTCTGGACACGGTGATCACATGACATTATATTAAATGAATTCTTTCCTTTAGTGCTATAAATGACATCATTACAAAAATATTACAGCAGTGATGTAATCAGTTACATTCTTAAATACCAGACTCATTGAGTTATATGCAAGCAATTTCAGTGCTTTTGAGGGACTAGTTAGGGTCTTAGATCAGTGCCATGCGATAGATATGTCGTTTTGTAATTATTAGACCTCCACAGTGGCAAGTGAATAAAGTGGGGGGTCCTCATTTGAAACGGGCAGAGTGCAGGGCAGCATTAGTTCTCGTGTCAGCACCGGTTTCAAAAGCAGAGAGAGTGAATCTGAGAACTGAAGCACGTAGTAGGAGAGCACAGAAGAACTCGAACATGGCTCTGAGCGAACCAACAGGAACCAATCACGGGCCTGACAACACACACATTTACATAAGGTGTGAAAAGGAACGTTATACTGAAGAAACTTTTAAGAAACTTTCTGTTCTCCATAAACACTCATACACAGATACATAGATAGTATCATAAAGTCTTAGATCATTACAGTACACACACACAGTCAGGTACTGACTCTGAGCGTGTGGCAGAGAGCATGAAACATCTGGTGGTTTGATTCCATTTCATCCCAGTCCAGCTGCCAGCATGAGGTTGGTCTGATGATAAGAGGGAGTCCATACAGCACAGACTGACACACTCCATCAGCACAAAGAACTCTGCATCACACACATAAACACAACTCTGTTCACACGGCTAGATCTTCATTTTAATCAGAAGACCTGCATCTTTAGCTGGAGGTGTTTGTATATTATTATAATCCACTTAGTATGTATAACCCAGCTAACAAATTTAGGCTGTAAGAACGTTTCCCTAACATTTCTATTAATTAACAAAGGAGTGGACGTTATCGGTTGGTTAACAGAACGTTATTTAAACGTTTTTATTCTGTAATGTTTCTAAAATGTTTTACTAACATCTTAAGAATAACATTCTTGATATATTCTTGATATAATGATAAAATGTAATATGTAGTAAAGTGAAATGTAAAACAACCAGGCTCTAGAAACAGCACAGGAGCCTCACTAACAACACAAAACCCCCCAAAAATGTATGTAAGTGAAACTGGCAAGAAGGAAAGTCATTTGCGTAACAGAATTACAATCAGTTTCAAATTATAATGACTAGGTAAGGAAAAGTGTTTGTATCCGTGCCTGGAAGAATGACCTCATGATCATGCAAATCATATGCAAAATACTCCCGAGAAGAATACAATGTATGACTGTATTACAGCGAGGACTCAAACACAGAGCTCTCTGTTTGACAGATGAAAACATGACTCTGACTTATTAACTTCATAGTGCATTACTCCCTGTCTCACTCATACTTTTCAGCATACTTTTACATTTAATAAGTTTCAGAGTCCACATACGACAAAGTCATTTGGGTTCATGTCGCAAAAATCAAAACCACAATTGTGGGCTTAAGTTTTCCCACTTTACATCATTGTGCACTTTACAAACATTCTGAGACATAAAGAGAAAAACACAAGAGAATTTCAATTGCAGTCGGGTTAAATTGGACCACAATGATTTGGCCCTCTGGCTCCTTCAGTTCAACAAAGAACAGTTCTGAATGGAGGGAGGTTTCTAGGGGTCTCCATAGAATTTCTGCATGCTAAAAGTCAAGTGTGATCACACCTTTATACTGTCATTTGATTAGAGCTTAGCAAACTTAAATGAAACTGAACTAAACGTGCCCTTACTTGACAACCTGTAGACGCTTTGGTGAAAGGTTCTGGTTGGTCAGGGTCTTGTTTGGGGGTTGGAAATCTTGCATGCGCTCTGTTTTCACTCCAAGGTCTGGAGTGCTGGGAAGCAGAACCGGGCTGAGAAGTCTCTCCTGCATGTCACACTTTAAACAGACTTCAGAGGGGGATATAAACATAAGAACTGTCTGATCATCAGAACCAACCTCATTAAAATTTTCATTTTGGAGATGAATATGTGGAGCAAGAGATCAGATGAAATATTGTAGTGGGACACTACGATAGTTTACAATAATAATAATTTAATTTTAGGAACAGCCTACAAGCTACATATACATGTGTGTGCATACCAAGGCTTGGTTTGTTGGTGGCCGGGTTGGGTGTAGGACCCTGTGCTGTTAGAGAGGGGGGTAACAGCAGGTGAAGGTGTTCCCGGTCTCCTCCTTGCTCATGTAGCCACATTTTTAAAGCATTCTCCAAAGCTACGACTGTGCCCTCTACCTGCTGCAGGTCCATCTCTGTATCCAACATCAGGCTCTCTACAGGATAAAAGGGGAATACCTTACACCTTTAAATATATGGGACAATTAACTGGGGTAAAGCGATCTCATACTCCTAGTCTCTGTTGTTTAAAGGGCTCAAGTTGCTTTGGATAATTAGTACTTTGGTTGCCGTACTGAAAACAACCAGCAGAGGCTGCTGTAAACCTGGGTGTGTATCTCAGCAGCTATAAACTTGTAATATATATAATTTGGCAAATATTTACATACAAGTTTTTGGAATATTAGACTCAGATTAGTCTAAATGTGTTTTGTGTGGAAACCACACTCTAGTTTATTAAATACAAAGAGAATATAATCATTCAAAATCTCCTGACTTTACAATGAACATTATAACACAAACAAAACATTCAGTTCAACAGTTCTTAAATGTACTGCAAGAGTTATAGGGGAAACTGAAACCTATGTGAGCAAATATGATGTTTAGACTCTCAGTCTAAACGATCCCACTAAATTATTCATGTTTCCTCAGAACTCCATAGGGCCTTAAAAGGGTAATGGGTTTTCACAATACATCTTTAATCTTTCGTTCCCAAACAAACTCAATAATGGAGAGAAAAGCCTGATAGCTACAGTAGGAGAAAGAAAACATTAAAATCCATCTCAAGCATGACAATCTCTGTCATGGGAATTGTGATGGGAAGACATCGGGGGCATCTTCAGACCAAAACTCACCGTGATGCAGTCTGTGATAATTGCTTTTGGTGGCTGTTAAAGGAGGGAAGCACAAAACCCTCAGTATTCCATCTATATTTCAGATGAATGCAGCAAACATCCACAGCACTGTACATTTATGGCGTCAACACACATTCTGCAATGCTTCCTAAGGTTTGAAGGTCAAACATAAACCCTAAAGGTCAAACAGCTGCATTTAAATCAATTAGATGCAATTTTAAAAAACGAATTGCTTATCCCTATGCTGTCAGCTCACGTTTGAATCCATCTGTGCTGTATTAAATTGTGCAGAAATGAAGAGGGAATCAGTTTAGTTGAGCAACTACAGTCAGTGGAGTGTAGTGTGCATCTCGGCACCCTACATGCTCTTAAACAGTAAATGTGGCCCAGACGGAGCGAGAGGAGTGAGAAAAGACGAGTGTGATTGGAGAGTGTGAAAAGCTTGGAGTAAAGGCAACTGACACTGACACACATTGTCAACCCCCGTATCACTTCCTTCTGACACACAGATTACATCTCATTATGATACTTCTGTCGCTCATTCCTTTTCCTATCAAAACATGAGTCATCCAGTGAGCTACCGGTGCAACGCTGCCCGTTTCAATCTTATTACCAGTCCCATTAGAAGCTGTCGTCATTTATCCTCATGCTGTTCCAAACCATGACTTCCCAGCTAACGATTTTAGGTTGTAAGAACGTTTCCTTAATGTGCCCATAAAGTAACAAAAATATTAAAAATGTTCTAGGAACCATTTTTTTAACCATTTTTTTACAGGTTGTATTAACATTATTGCTTGCTTATAAGAACGTTATTCAAACTTTTATTTTGAAACGTCTTAAAAATGTTCCACTAACAACTTATCAATAACGTTTAGACATTTATATATGATATGTAAGGTTAAAAAGGTTCTACTAATATTACTGAAAGAACGTTTTTACTTTTAGAAAACGTTAGTTCCCTGTTAGCTGGGTTTCTTTCTTCCATGAAACACAAAAAGTAGAAGGTTCATGACTGACAGCCTGAGTCACCATCCATTTCTTAATTTGTCACACTCTACATCTTATAGTCTTGCACTTGTTGGTGCACTGGCTGATCTTCACAGCAGTTTCTCTGTTTTAAGATCTCTGTTTTGTATCCCAGTGCTGCTGTGCCCATGTGCTGTGCCTTCAATTTGTTCTAGGGGGTGCTGTGGTACAGACAACCCATTTGTATCTTTATGTGGAATAAAAGGATGCATAAAATCCTATTTAAAACGAAACTGCTGTTTACACTTGTGCGCAGTATGAGAAGTATAACCTAAAACGAAGACATTAACCTACAACCCCATGCAGTTTTACTGGCACAGTTAAACATTCTTAAATTCTTTTGGTAGACATCTTATATCATGCTAATAATCTCATTAGTGTGTCCCAGACACTTTTCTAACTTTGGAAACTGACGTGCTTCAGGCCCTTAATAAAGTTCATTTTGCTTGGCAAAGAAGAAAAGTCTGATTTTAATATACAGAGACATGAATTGTATTAATGATTTAAAGACCCCCCCCTGTGATGACAATCTTTGAAAAGAGTTTTTAATGTTGTTTATATGTCTACGTGATATAAACAAACCATGTGCAAATTCATCAGCCAACACCATTGTTGAGTAGTTTCAGTTTTCAGTTTACCAAAGAAAGTCTCAAAAGCGTGGTTTGAAGCCGCCCATTTTCTGCATCACAAACATGATGTAACCAATCATGTTAACGAGTGAACTGATTGTATCAGATAGCCCGAGCAGGTGTGAATGAGTGAAGGTGGGGACCAATTTGCATATTCACGGATTCTTGAAGCAAGGGTGTCGAGTTAGTTTCCAGCTGTTTTAAGGCATAAATAAATAATTTTTACACAAAAGAGTTCAAATATGTCATTTTGATGATCAAAGAAGAATTTTAAAGGATAAAACGATCGACCACAGGGGGACTTTAAATTAATTTAGGGAAAGCTCTCCTCAGGGCTAAATCAACAGGCCATCTCCTAACCATCTGCACAGACTGTGAAACAACCATACTCTTTTATGTTGATGGCTGGACCCCTCTGAAAGCTTTCAGTTATGAGTGATCAGACAGGCCATCACACTGAACTGGACATCTCTCCTCTGTGCCATTCATTGGTCTACTCACCCTGATTAAAACTAATGGAGTGTAATTGATGATTTTAAAAAACAAAGTGCATAAAATCACGAGACCTTTTGGTTGAACATGCATCAAACAACTAAGTACAGTCATTGGATCTGATTAGTCTTTGTGGTAATCAGACCGAACATCTACTATGAAGTAACGGCTCTGATTTAAAGTGTTAGAAATAGGAAATTGCTTTACATCCATTATTACAATCTTAACATTCATTCACTTCATTTTAAAACGCTAAAATGCTAAAACTTTTTTATGCTAAAAACAATTGAAGATGGCAACTGGAACATAAAATGTCTACGTGTACAAAACCAATATTAAATGGTGATGACTAGCGACCACCTGTACACACACACCTGCTAATGTTTTGTTGGTACCAGCTATGACTTGTTATGACCTTTTTCCACTGTTAGCAATGAGAGTACTTTCCTGAATCACAGACTGCTGAGTTCAGCTTCTGTACAGGATGGGGATTCTTCCAGCTTAGCACGCGTGGAAAAACAACCAAATGGAAAGTGGCGGTTAAAGCTACCGCTATCAGGAGAGTCAAAACATTTGATGTCACTGGGAGGAGAAAAGCGTAGTCATATTTTACAACAGGTCGTTTTAGAAAAAACACGCTAAACGACACAGGCAAAACCTGTGTACTATGGAAGCATGCTTTTTTTGACAATCACCCTCAGGTAAACGTGTCAGACATACAAAAATTTGAATGTCATAAAGGATCTCTATGTAAAGTTGAGGAAGAGTTCAATCTAAAACTGATAGTACCACAGTACAGTGTGTTGTAGCTCAGAGCAGTTTTCAGAGCAGGTGTCAGACACCTTTATTCTGCAAAAGTGCCACACACAGTCATTTTGAAGATTCGTCTACATACTACAAGCAGATACAGTTATTCAAGTCAGTTCTACACAGATTCTCTGCATAAGCTGCATAATCAAGGTAGTATTTACCAATGTAACAAAGATGTTGTGTGACTCAATTTCAGGTATAATTGTCATTTACATCACAAGTACAGATACATCAAACAGCAAAGTCAACAAGCAGAGTCAGGAATACACAACGCATTCTTTCATTGCTGCATTAGGGAGCAAAATAAAAGGCAGCATGCTCAAAATAGCTCTTGTGTCTTTAATAGAGAGAGTCAAAGAGAGACCAAGATCAAAAGCACAGCAAGGAAAAGGGAGAAAATTTCACTTTTAAATCCACCACAAACAGAATGAGTGCCGTAGTCACGTTCTCATGGGAAATGCACACTAAATGATGAGTGTGAGGACAGACCACCGTGCCGGCCAGACACTCCCATGCGCACGCTCGCGCACACACACACACACACACACTCCCACTTACTCCTACACGCATCCATTATCTCATTTCAAAGAGCTACATTTTCTCCAGTTTTGAAAGGGACACAGAAGTACAGAAAAAGCAAAACAGAAAGACAGCGAGTTCAATTTAAATATCAGCGAGATGTCTCTGTTGCTTCTCAAAATGGGGCTTATCTGAGTGTATAGATAACCAGAAAAGGGACCATATGACTACGTCTGAGACTAATTCTGTTGCCTTATAAAGTATATGTGCAGACAAGAGGCGGAGAACATGGTTTCTCACTTCCACAATCGAATGTTTATGTGATATATTTCGCTCTGATTTTTTCGAGATGTGGGCAGAGGACACTGATTCTCTATGATCTATGAGAAGAGCCAGCTCAACGTCTGCATCCTCAGACAAAGACTCCTACTGATGAGTCATAGTTAATCTGTCATGCTGCTTTGCATGGATAAATGGGAGTTTATGGTTCTGCTTTGTTTTTCAGATCCCCTTCAGGCAAGAAATGTTTTAGGCATCAAGCTCCTTGCCACGTTCTTTATTGAGAGCTTAAAATACTCACCCTAATTCTGCTCACACTTAGGCATCTTATTTTCTTTATATACAGCCACAGTACAGTTATATAGGTTAGATGAACTATATAAATTAACATTCAGAAACGTCTGCTTTGCACAGAGAATCAAAAATTGTTTACAGTCAGCAGATAAAGTTGTGTAGTGTCTAAAGGTTCTAGTCTTAGAATTTAAGAGCCAGTTCTTGCCAATCATCCTCACAATGGCTTTTTAAACATGTTTAATATTTGCGACTGGTGCATGTGATTGATGACATCACTGGCCCAGAGACGTATAT
>JAZGTJ010017130.1:484-12239 GCA_036877575.1 Botia almorhae
CACACACACACACACACACACACACACACATGAAGCAAAATGAATGACTGCTGAAAATAAATTAAGGTATAATGACCAATCAGAGACCCAAATACCCAAAATAATATTCCTTTAATATTGCATTTGACTTTCTGCTAATCAGCATAGAAAATGAGAAAACATTTGGACTGGTTAATAATCAACTAGTGCTTACACTTAATTACTGGTTTCAACTTGTTTAACCTGTTAACTATGACTGTTCAAGAATGAGACTTTATCTGGTCTGGTGAGACGGGTCAGGCAGAGAGGAGGCGACGTGGCCACAGGTCATGAGCAAACAAACATCTGTGTGTGTATGTGTGTGTATGTGAGAGTGATGTCAGAGGTTCCTCAAGGCTCAGGTTCTCAGCTCACTGGTGCTTCAGTTGAAATGGTAATAATCTGTTCCCTCTTTTAGCTGCAGGGCCAGAAGATTTTTCTCCAGAACTCCATCAGTCATGTCCTACAGAGAAAGAGAGAGAGAGAGAGAGAAAGTGAGCATTAGATGTAAGCTGCCCACATGTCTGTGAATCTGTGAAACAGGACCACATCACATTTTACCTCCAAATAAAACATGAAAAAACTTTTAATATATATAACATATAAATAAGAAAGCAGATTGTGAATAATGTGATTAGTGTGATTAGTGTGATTAATGTGAGCCTTACAGACACTTGGATTGTAAATGTGTGTGTTGGTTACAGTGTCTACAAAGTGTGTGTTTTCAGACATGGGGTTATGGTTCTGTCTGCAGACCTGAGGGTGAAACACACACACACACACAAACTCAACTCACCAGTTTCACACACACTATAAATGGAGGAGAGGCAGTTTTGAAGTGAAGTACAGGAATCTTGGGTTTAGGACATTCCTGAAAGATACAAAGACCACAAAACGGTGTGTGCGCAGAGGAGGTGTGTTTGAATAAGACTCGTTATTTTGTGTGTGTGTGTGTATGTGTGTGACCTTTGCAAATAATCTACACTTTTACAAAAATCTCTTATTAGCAGTAACTGTTTGCATCTTTAAACAGCCTCTCAGATTAATGTTCTGGAGAACACACTTATGAGGAATCAGTACTATGTTCAAATTCTGGTTTCTTGATTTAACAGGAAAATAATAAATGTGAAGATAAACAGCATACAGTTCAAAACAAAGCTGAGGGCTAATTTCTGGCTAAACATAAAAGTTGATTCATGACTCATGTTATATTTGAATATTCTACATATAAAGTAACCGGAAGTTCTCATGTAGTGGGCCAATGAAAGAGGCTACTGAGGCACCAGTTCTGAGGAGACAGAAGGCCAGATTTACTCTCCAGAGCATCTCCATGTATCCACGGCAACAATTCTTTTTCAAATTTACAGTGATGTGCTCCTATGTTACTAGCTTTACATTAACCAGCATCAGATTACTGTACTAACTACTGAAAAGAGACTAAACGAATACTTAACAAATAAGTCACACTGTTTATGTCATGTCAACATAGAAGAAAAGCAAGTTAGTACATTTCTATAGAAGTTGTTTTTGAGGAGAACATGAGTAGAAGAATCACAGTAACATCAGGAACTTGCGGTCAATTGTGTTTTTAAAGGATTTAAAGTGCATTTATCATCTTAAGATCTTTCTGATGTCATGGTTTTGCTCAGTGTCTTACCTTCGACTCCTCGTACGTGTAAAAGCCCTTCAGGATTTTGTTTTGATCTACATCACAGAACGCCTTCACCTGCATTACACACACAAACACACATGAACAGTCATCAGCACAAAGAAACGCTGCAGTATTTCTGATACAATCTTCTATAAACCTGCAGAAACATATGTTTCACCTTCTTCTGATTAGTCCGACTCAGGCTGCGGTAGAGCTTTCGTCCCTGTTTCCCAGCATTCCATATGGTGAAAGATTCCCATTGACTGAGAATTCTCTCCTGCAGGAAGTCCACACGGAGATTCCAGATGGTCTCCCTGTAACACAGACGATGAACTAACATCTCATCATGGAGATAAACACTCAGCAAGAATTCATAGAATCAAATCATGAGAGTAATTTGTTTGTTCATTTCACTGCTTGGGCTTTAGGTTTATAATACAGCACAATATAAAGATGTTTTCTGTTTATTGTCTTTGTATTTGAGATGATCACAGGTTGTTTCTCATCAATTGATTAAATTCAGACTGTAAATTAAAAGTGTGTGTGTGTGTTGTGAAAAGATTGTAAAGTCAGTCAAGACAAGGTCAGTAAAACTGTGCTGTTAAAAGAACTGAAAACACTCTCTGTGTCCTATATCATCATTAAAAACCCCAAATATACACAGAAATACAAATACATCAACACTTAGTGTGCAATCACACTCACAAACTGCACTCTCTCTCTCTCTCTCTCTCTCTCTCTCTCTCACATACACACACGGTTTGACATCCAGCTGTGGTCTGCTGGACACAGTGTGAAAATGTGTGAAATGCCAAACACAGTGAGCAGATGAATACTCTTCATTCCACACCAGATAAAGTGTCCTGAGGGAATATCTGAATCCTGGAATCTCCAGCGTTATAAAACACACAGAGCTGAATCCTGCCAAACATACGCCGGTTCAGGTTAATACTGTGTGATGGCATGTTGACTTACTCCAGAACAGAATGTGTTGCCGCATGTTCATGATAGCGATAAACCAATAAACACTCGTCCACTCTGACCACGCCCCCTCCATGACGCAGACTCTCATAGAAGAACAGCAAATCTTCTGGAACACCCTGAGAGAGAGAGAGAGAGAGAGAGAGAGAGAGAGAGAGAATGAAGATCACAGACTGTTTTAGAAATGAATTAAGATTTTCAGTAGCTGTTTATCACCTTTCCTCCCTCATTAAATGGACCAACTATCTGGAACCAGTCACGCAAGCAGAACCAGGTTGGCATGACGACCGTTGGCCCATGAGAGGTGAAGACCTGAGCAGAGCAAAAACACGCAAACTGCAGACAAACACTTAAAATTACATTCTTAGAGCATTCTTAAAATTACAATCTGGACACACAAACTCTCTTACACACACTTTTACCATCCTCGTGGGGACATGTGGTCCCCATAGTGGTAGATAAACAAGCACACACACAGAGACACACAGTCTCGCTTCTAATGTGAATTGTGAATCACATCCCAGGTTTTCTCAATGTTTACAGTGTTTCCCTGATCTTATCAGAGTGTTCCATTCCTTCTGGATGTCTGTGTGTGTGTGTTTCATAACTCTCGGATCTTCTGACCCTCAGAATCTGTTTCCTGTCAGTGCGTGTGGACGCTCTGTGATTCCTCCCGTGTTTCCGTGGATGCATCTGTCTCCAGGTTTACATCCTATTTCTAAGTTGACCTACTGGCTCATGAAATAAACACTCTCTTTCTAAATATGTTGCTGGTCTTATTGTGCATATCATTACAAATAAAGAAAATTTACTCTGTAATCGCTAAAGAAACCATAACAGCTTATTCTGTGTGTGTGTGATAGTGTGTTTGTGACTGATACATGTGTGTTTGTGTAAGACAGTGTGTGTGTGTGTTACCTGTGTCAGAAGCTGCTCTGCTGTGAGACTGTTGATCCATCTGGTGTATCGTTCTGTGGAGCCTTCAGGAACTCGAGAAACTTTACAACCAACAATCTGACACACACACACATTGGGTGTAATCTCAGCTGTGTGTTTTCCTCTGTGTTATTGTGTTTGTCAAAGCAACAAACCACTTTCTCCAGAAATAATTACAGTAGGTAAAAACAACCACTGCTGCCGATACTGCAGCTGAAGAATAATACAGCTACATTAAACCATTCACTTACTAACTACAGTTAACTACGGTTGATTAGCAGAGGTACTCACTGCGGTGGGGTTTAGTGTAGCGGTTTCGTACTGTAGTCTCACTCTCTGGGGTTTCATGAGATCATCCTGCAACACAAACACACACCAAAGCAGCTCAGGAGAAGAACATCGCTCTGTACTAAACTGTGTTTTAATGTCTTAATACAAAAACATTAACTCAACATCAACATCTTCCTGGGATTTAACCTCAAACTTACACAGTAACATTTAACTTTAGTAACAAAGCCATCCACAGAACAAAACACTATTTTGCATCATTTAAAGTCTGGCCAAATGTTCTAAGTAACAAAAAAACAGTCTGATTACAGATTTAATTACGTAAATACGGTCATTGTGTTTGTTTTACTAGTTATCTCATTTTCACAAAATCAAGCATGATGTTTCTTTCTCTGCTTGTGCAGATTTGGAAGGTCTTGGAGGAGAAGAGAATTCCTGACAATCCTGTTAACCCCAAGGAGAGCTGATTCCGGCCTTCTGAAAACCAGTACACGGAAAAATCCCTCTAAAATAACCAGCCCACTGTCACACACCCACCATAAAACAACTTGACACACGCTGTAGTTTAGTAAAGTCAACAGAACTGATGGAAGTACATGTGGAAGTGTGTGTGTTTTCAGTGTGCGTTATAACCAAATATTTTATGATAAAGCAGTAAACCACAGGCAGATTCACTTTACTGCCCACAGGAGGAAATCCTCAGTGGATAACTATAATTATTATAGACCCAAACCATAACGCTCCACTGAAAGAAAACTTCTAGCAATTATAGAATCATTAAACAGTACTTCATGAATTCATTCAGAAAGTCCCTAAATTTACAAAATTCAGCCCCAGTCTTTCTTCATTTTTAACTGTACGAAAAAGAACTTTTCAGTTTCACAGAAGAAATAAAATTTTCATTCTGGAACGACATGAGGGTGAGAAAATTATGTCAGAAACAGAGTTTTCATTTTTGAGTGACCTTTCCCTTTAAATATGTATGTGTGAAAGTGAGAGAAAGATTGTTTTTCTTCCATCTTTGGTCTCACGCTCTTTCTTGCAACAGAGCTGGATGAGAGCAACCCCAGCAGCTCCACAGGAGACCTGAAGCCCAGCAGGAGATCAAAACAGGAGCCACAGCATCAGAGTAAAGAGCCCAGATCTGCTTACACAACATCAGTCTGACTGACACATCACACAAATAAAAACACAACACTAAATCAAACGCAGGAGAATGTATATTAGCCTGTGCTGGCAGTGAGTTTTCCCACAACCGTGAGAAGATGAAGATAAAAAACATGAGAACAAACACAACACAATCACTTACAACTGTGTAGCTGAGAACGTTCACACACATCAGATATGCTTCATCTACACAGTTTGTGTGTGTGTGTGTGTGTGTGTGTGTGTCAGCGTTGCCTAAGCTATGTGTGAGCAAATGTCCCCACAAAAACAGAAAAATCTGGAATCAGCTACATTACAGTAAGTAGCTTACAGTCTCTACAAGAACATAGAGAATAACATAAAACAACATAAAACAAAACAAACACGACATAAACATATTGTCCTAAAAGAAAGTCTCCAGCTTTATAAATAACAGAAGTGTGTATATTTGTGTATTTCTCATGATCTAGAGAACACTTATAACATTCATCCAAACCTTAAATCCCTGTGTGTGCGTGTGTGTGTTTGTCACAATGACTCAATAGCTCTCAACTCCAATCAATTGACATGAAACACAAGATATTTATCATGTTGAGCTGTCCAACAAACACATGCCCAATGTAAAAGTCACCTGCTTGTGTGTGTGTGTGTGTTTACTTACACAGGTGTCACGTGTCTGTCTGTCTCTCTCTCTCTCACACACACACACACACACTCACTCACTCACCGCGTCTTGAAAACAGAGGTATCGTCCAGAGCTTTGACACACTGCCTGGTTTTTAGCAAATCCAACTAGAGGAAAAATACAAATCATGTCAAATATTAACATGCAGTAGTGGTTTAAATCATTATTCCTGTGAGTGACCTGCCTTGATCTTAAAAAATCAAATAAATTCTCTGGCAACCCAATTCTGTGTGTGTGTGTGTGAGATTCTGCCAGCATCAAAGATTTGATAAGAAACGTCTGATTTATGAAACAAATGAGCAGTGTGTCAGTGTGTACTGAAAGGAACCAGTATAGCTGATGAGAAACAGTTACTACATGGACAGACACACACACACCTCCTCTAGGACTGGATGAGTTATGGCCTGATAACACCATGGACACGCCCCTCTCCTCGAACCTCTTCCTCCAGCTTTCAATGATTTCTCTAGAGTTATCCTGACACACAGAGAAATGATGGTGAAGTCACTGATCTTCACACTCTACATAAATCTTCCAGTGTGGTGAGTCTGTACCGTACTGCCATCGTCATACACCGAGAGCTCCAGAGGGCCCTGAAAATCCTGCTGCAGTACAGCCTGCAGACACTCATGCAGCCAATCAGATGCGTTATACACAGGCATGATCACTGACTGAAAAGACAAGAAATAAAGGAAATTAGTCAAATGAAATGATGAGAAAAGAATAAAGAACAAATTAGACAAGAAAAGAAGAAAAAAAGACAAATTAGTGTGTTTACATGATTTTAACAACAATATTACTGATTGCGATGCTTAAGTGTCAATAAACAATACACTGATAGAGAACTGATATATTTTTATATATATCATATATAAAATATATGATATATATAAATTATATATATTATATTTCTGCTATGTGATATCACTTTAATTACAAATAATAATTTGTGATCAGTTCTCTATATTAAGTACTCATCAGTAATGATGATACAGCATACAGCAGCAGTGCTGAATGCAATAATAAGAATAATCCAGCATCTATTAAGCGATGACAGGTTCGGTGCACGTCTCACCACTTCAGCGCTGCTGTCCTCTGCTGGCGGCCGGCAGAGCTGCGCCTGCACCCGCGCGCAGAGCCGCTTTGCTTCGGGCCCGGACTCTACGCTGGACCCGCTCATCTCTCAGACACACACACATGCGCGGATCTGTGCCCCTCTGATCACGCTGTTATCTTCATTTCGCTCTTACGGCATTACGCATACACACATAAATAGATCAATGCTGTTTGAACTCTTCGCTCACGACTCCGTATCAGTCAATCTGCGCAGACTCAGTTCACTTCCGCATTAGGGCGGGGCCAGTGAGATGATTTGTGGATGGAAAACACGAACGTGCGTTTGATTGGACGGAAGAGCTGTCGCTCACCTGCCGCCGCGCTGAGTCAGTTAGTCTAGTTTAACTTTCTATATTCAGCGCTGTTCACAACTGCACATCGTCACTAACCAAACAACGCGCAAGAACACGTGTGACGTGTCGTCAATACAATAACACAATTAAACATGAAACGAACATACGACTCATATAAACGCATCCACACAGACAGCCTCGCAGTCTTGCGTGTAAGTCATGATCTCCAGGGAGCAGCAGCTGAAAAATTTACACAAATTCATTTTTTATAACGAAAAAATGTAGATGAAGTTGAATTTTGAAAGAACATGCAGGAACATCAGTTATGCTGTTACTTTAGTAGCTGAATCTACAACCTTTCATTGCCATGAGCAGAATACACAATGAAGAACAGAAACAGAAGAGTTTTCATTAGCAGTGTTTTCTCCCAGCACTGAGATTATCTTCAGAGAAATAATCTACTCTAGTATCTTCTACTCATATGCAGACCAGCTTGCATCTGCTCGCACCTGCTCACCCATCAAACCCTTCTGTTTACACTGCAGACGGCTGGACGCCTGCGCCTGCGCATGCCGAAGCTGTCACACCTCACGGGCATCTTTCCACAGCACAGAACAGCAGCTGAGGTCACACACAGACAAACATCTAGATCAGCCTCACAGGAGCTCTGCACGGTATGACCAACAAACACAAACCCTACATTCTGTGTTTCATATTGTTATTAGATTTAAAGTGTGAATCTCAGAAGCTGGTGAGATAAGGAGAGAGTGAGTGTGCATCCCACAAAGAAATGCACCATTTATCATTTTAAATTATTTAAAAAAATAACAACACATTACAAATGTGTTTATCCATAAGACTTTTTACACCGTTTGAAGGAGATCTTAGTTTACAGTAAGTAAACATTAAGTATTTACTATATTGAAAAGAAACAGTAAATGTTTGGTGTTTTGATGGAAACTAGTTACTTCAGTAAAGCTTGGTGCTTGATTAGGCCGAGCACAGGTTCAATGTTCATTTAATTACTTCTACCTGTATTTAAGATATGCAAGAATTTGCTTTATGTTATGCTATGATCTTAAACACAAGGATTAACTGACAACAGAACGCATCAATCTCATTTCACAGGATTGTGTCAGTGGTCCACCCAACTGGTCTGACACAACCGGACAAACCTTCCAGCAGGCACACAACGTCATAAGACTTTAATATTAGGTTAGATTTAGGCCGTGACGTCAGGTGACCAAAATTCAATGTCTAGTCAGCGTCTAAGGACAACGTTATTTTGACGTCCAAAATCGACGTCAAATGACGTTGATATTTGGTTGTTTTTAGGTTGCGTTGGAAAGTAACCAAAATCCAACATCTAGCCAACATCTTAAGCCAACGTCATATTGACGTCAAATACTGACATTTATTCATCAGGTATGGCAACCAAAATGCAACGTCTGAGCGACGTTGGGGTACAACGTCAATCTGACGTCATGTTGACATCCTGTGCCTGCTGGGCTGAGTGACTAGTTACATCACTGAGTGGGCGGGACCTAATCAGAGAAAAACTGACTTGGAACTGAACTAACTGTGAGAATTGAGATGAGTAAGATTATACGTTACAGTAAGATGTTTGTAGCAGAGAGTGTTCTTTGGGCTCCTGCAAAACCTGAGCTTTCTTAACATGACTTTGGTAATGCTAAATCAAAAAGGATGAAGCTGTCATTTTCATAGCTGAGTTAGGATTTACAAGCAGAGTTGCTGTAGACTTTGGTTTCCTGAAACCCTGAGGTTAAAGTTTCACAGGCGCTTATGAGTTTTATTCAAACATGATGCTGAAGATGAAAGGCATGGTAGTCATTATTCAAATTATTCAAAATTATTCACTGTGAATCTTCACTGTAGCACATCAACAGGTTTCCTGGACAATAAATGTTGAATCTATTTTTAAGGCAGCATTGGGTGGAAAGAGTCAATTGAGCATCAGCCCCGTCTACAAGCAGATCCTTTCAGCTCTACCACAATCATTCTACAGGTCTCCAATTATCAGATCTTCAGTTTCTGAGCCGCTATGAGCATCTCTGCTAAAGAACAGAAACCGAAGAAGCCTCATTACGTCCTTTGTCCTTCAGGAAAGCCATTCAGGTATCAGTGCTTTCAGTGTCTGTTCACCTGCAACCAGAAGTCCCACCTTTTCAACCATATGAAGTTCAACCTGTGCAAGATCTCTGTCTCCATTACTGCAGAACAAAGCACCAGTCCCACCCACAATTCCACCACAGCAGCCATGGAGACACCTCAGCAGACCAATGGCTTGATGTCTGTCAATGGCGTTACCTCAGTAGAGGAAGTGAAAGATGTCAACTCAGTTAGAGGTGATTGTGGAGGTAATTCTCTTGTAGAGATCCAGGAGAAAAGATCAAAGTCTGAACCATCTCTCAACAATGTGGCTGCTTCCTATAGACCCTCAGCTCTAATCCAAAGTGAATCCTATGAGAAGAAAAGACAGAAGGATCCAGATCATCCAGGCCTTCATTTCTCTGACCCCTCAGCTGTATCATGTTCTCTGGGTGACTACAAGGACATTACACCTGTGTATAAACCAGAAGCTCTTCTTCCACTGCATGTTTCTCATGTGTACAGCCCTGTCGTGGTCTGGGGACCACCCGTGTCCTTCACATCCAGCGCTTTAAGCCTTGACCACAAACCTCTGCAGGACAGAGAGAAGAATTTTCCATATTATGGTGCCGTTCTTCCAGGATATCATTCCTATGGTGTTCCCACACCTCTGCACCCCCAATATCATGCCTATCTGCATCCCAACAGCATTTATAACAACACCCCACCTCACCCACACCTTCTTCCTTACGCCTTGGACACCTACAGGATCCACCCTCTGTTTCCAAGGGAACTGTTGCCAATGAATTCGCTGTCTCCATTGTCTGAAGAGTATTTTAGATACTGCCACACGTTTGACTACCGACTATAGCCAGAACCACCTACAAGATGCAAGATGGACGTGGTCAGACAGCCAAACAGGTCAGTCACAAGGGGGCAAGAAAAATACTAAGAGGTAAAATGAAAAATATTTTGTGGAATAAAAAATTAGTTGTACTTTTGAAATCTTGAAATCTTTTGAAACTGTAAGTAATCCTGTGTATAACTTACTTATATATTTCTTATCTCTGTGAACAGATTAGTCCTCAGAGAGAAAGGATATAACAGTGTTGAAGATGACGTCATGGTTCCTCTGGATCTCTCTAAAAAAATCCAGACTGACAGTCATGGTTCAGCTCCACAGTCATTTCCTCGAAACCTGTCAGTGAAGTTATGGACAGCTCAACCAGACAGCCAATCACAGAGCAGTTTGAGTGAAGAGGGCCAGTCTCAGCAGGGGATTGTGAGTAGTGTGACATCACAAACGAGCAATCATTCAATCGCAGCGGAAGAGACGACAGCTGCATTTGCTCTCTGCCAGCTGGCCCAGTCCGTTCTGACAGACCTGAACAAAAACGTAAACATCCGTTTTTCTACTTCAAGTGCTTGTAATGACCAAGAATCCAACTGTCTTCAAAACCCAACATCTGCCTGTAGTGACCAAACGAACTCCACAGCAGGAGCTTCTGAAAAAGTCCCTTTAGTTTCCACAGCAACAAACTGTATCTCAACTAAAACCTCTCCAGATCATAAATCAGATTTAGATATAGAAAGCCACACCCATTCCTCTGATATCATAGAAGTCTCCGCCTCTGAGCCAAATGTAAAACACCCACCCGGGGGAAAGACACATGGTCCATGCAGCACCAAAAGAAAACACATTAGCAACCTTAGCAAACGCAATCTAAGGAAAATAATTTGCCATTAATCTTAAAACTCTGGCTGAAACAGTGACATTAAACCAAAGAAACTGTTCTGAAGAACTCTGTATGAGGAAGAAACTGGATTCATTTGGCAGCTGCTCTGTATATCTGTTTTAAGAGACTCACTGAATCATATTTATTTTTTACTTTTTATTATTTTTTTTGGTTTTCATGCCAGCATTTGAAATTAAACAAAAAATTGTTTGAAATGAATGGCTGCTTTGTGCAAACCCAACACACAAATCTTCTATACACAAAAACCTGCCCAAGATCTTTAAATTGCAACGTCTGCAACAAACTTATTGTAATATATGCATGCGAATGCAGGTCTGTTACAAGCAGGTGCATGAAACCTGCTAAACCGCTAAAAATGCAGTTATTAGCAGCAGGTTCAGAAATGTTAGTTGAGTGAGACTGTTAAACCTGTTGCTCAGACAAGGTCAGACGTCTAACAGAGCAGAATAACTCATTACAGGCTAAAAGACGAGTGTGTTTTACACTTAATATAAAGTTACACATAACACATGAAAGTCTCTGTTCTGAATCTTTAAACTGCTTTTCCTGAAATGTTGATCTAACGAATGAAGCAGTAATGCTGTATGAGGTACTGCTTCAGAGATTCCACTGCATGAATGAATTCTTGCGGCTTTCAGTCCATGTCTGTTAGCTTTGAAGCTAATATTTCAGCACATTTGAAATATACCAGACATGGAAACATAGAAATATGTCAAAACAGGAAGGACATCTGCGTTTGTCAAACCATTTTACAGTTTCAATGAACAGCACTGAA
>JAZGTJ010017131.1:2151-12239 GCA_036877575.1 Botia almorhae
TTTCGCCCCACTATGGTTAGGACTAGGATTAAAGGTGGGGCGGGCTTTACATATATAGACCAATCAGGTAGCAGCCTACATAGTGTCTGAACCAATCAGAAGAAGGGGAGTCATAATCTCACAGTGGTTTTACAAGAGACCGGGCATGGCCTGTTGGCTCATATGTGGGTGGCTGGTCCAAGCATCACTAGAATGTGGATTCATTATTGGAGTTCTTATTCCTATCAAATCTAGACACCCAAATCTGACACATCATTGAATGTTTCCATGGATACAACATTCCTCACTTCAGGTCAGGTGACTGATTCAAACTGAGGTCTGCCTGGGTAAAGAACCAACAAGAAACCTACATATCAAAGGTCGTACAATGGCCTCGGTCTACTACTTTGACTCTGTTATTTTCTCATTGGACTATGGCCTTAATATAAACAGAGACCTTTATCTTATGAAAACAGCTGTTACGTGCTTGTTTGGTGTTGACGGGTTGCTAAAAATGCTAAGCTACATAGCCACAATGAAAAAAGAATACCACAATTGGAAAAAGCAATTATGAATCGGTCTTTAAAACTGTGAAATTCAGGAGCTACAGAATTACACAAGACAGACTGAGGTTTTAAATAATTTATTTGTCTTGGAGAATTCGTCTTGTTTGATAGGAATCTGGTTTAAAGACGTTATTAGGAAAAAGACATTTCTAAGTAGAGAGACATTAAAATTTCATCTTTAACACTTATAGTTGTACGCATTCAGGAATTGATGATATTTTACAGTATGATGTAGTCAATCTAAACAGCATAAATAAATAATGTGTGGAGTATTTTTCTTCCCAAGTGCACGCAGAAGCAAATTAAGTTAAAATGAAAATGTACAATGCAGCCGAAGCAATCAAATATTATCAGCTACTTCCATGATATTTTTCAACTTCAATAATATTTTCCCAATAACAGGTTTTGAGCAATAATACAGATGCATCGATTGTGCATGTTTGTGTCTTTAAAACATAATACAGTACTCTTGATTCTTCTAGCAGTCTGACACAAAATTATATAATAACTGTAATAAATACCAACACCCCACAAAAAACCTGTTACGCTAAAAACTTCTAACCGCTTATTTACACAGACATGAATTTGTGTGTATAGCAGCTCACCCCATGTTAACACTGTACATGTTAACATGCTAATAACTGTCATTTTAGTCAACTCGACCCGCATAACTGTGCAGAAAACTAACAGGATTGTGGAGGACAAACGTTACACAAGAACAACGCAACCCACTGCAAACTAATGCTATTCTGTCAAAATAGCAATATTACATTTTAACAAACACGCAAACAAGAGCAACAGTAAATGCACACGGCAGCTGGTATGTTTATAGTATTTGCATGCTTAAATAAAAAGTCTTCATTTCAGACAAAACCGTGAGACAATAACTGTATTTTTCCCTCATGAACGTCTTTACGAAATCAACAAAGCCTTAAAATTCATACCTGACAGACCTCTGTAATACTACAGACCCTTTAATATGAGGCAACAGACTTAATTAAAATAATTTAAATTAAACTGTTGTTAGGGCACCGCTAACGCTAAATTGACAGCAGTTTTTATTTATTAAACGTCTGACAGAATACAGAAGTGGTTTTTGGTTGTGTTAGTTTGGGTTAGACGGTGGGTCTCATGTTTTAGAACTTGTATCGAAAGGGGAGGGTGTCATACATGTTGGCTTTCAGTTGTGCCCATTCGGCGAGTTTCTGAACGACGCTCTTGTCTTGAGTGAGCACGCCGGCCGCTTTCTTCAGCTTGTTTTCATTTCGTTCCAGGTAGCCACGGCTCTCAGCCAGCAGGAAGTCCAGCCTCTCTTGTCTGTTCTCGTCCAATGGGACGTCTTCGCTCATGTAAGGGTTAAAGCGGAAGTAGGTGTCGGGGGGAAGAAGGGCGTCCAACATAGTGTGGACCTCTGCAGTGAAGGAGAGAGAGCATTATGCAATGAAAGATTGCTTTGGCTGTCTGTTTGGCTGTCCGCTGTTGCGCCTGCAACGTAAATTTAAGCCGGGCCTTCCATATGCAGCTCAGTTTTTGGACTTGCGCATGTGCCTGCGCATAAAAGTCTACTAGGTTGCAGTGGACGTGTTAAATGCATGTATGCTTATGGTGAATAAGGTTTTTTGTTTGATACCGTCCCTTTAAGAACCTCCTCACAACAGACAGAAGTTTGTTGTCTACTTACTACCTCACCATGATTGGGCGGAGCAAGTTTCTAATCGCCCAATTGGTGTGGTTGTCACATAAATGTGACCAGTCATGTTGGCATGCATTTAAATGTATCGATCTGTGTGATGTCACAAAGTTACAACTTAGCTTTAGGTTCCTAAATTTATCGCATGTTTCCAAGCATCTCAAAAGATCTACGAAATTTGGGTTACTCATGATACATGCCCATTAAATAAAGCCAAGATTTGATTTTGAAAGACATTTGATTTCCCCAGACTAGGCACAGAAAACCCATGTAAACAATACCTACTATGATCTACTATTAAAAAAACCATGCCATGTGACTTAATGGCTTGTGGTCATGTGACTCCTCTCTCACCTTCAGTGTCTGTAGCGCTGCTGATGACGTGGGTTAATTTGATCTTCAGACTGGTGTAGGTTCTGGAGCTGCTCTTGGCCAGTGTTTCGGACCGGCCTGTGCCCAGAGACACCACACACTGCACTGGTGTGTTGGGCCACAAACACTTGCTCTCATGGATAGCCAGAGCCGTGGGGTTGTTGATCAACAGTCCACCGTCCTGAGGAAAACCACAAAGAAACCAAATGTTAACAATATGACAATCAAAAACGAACCTCTAAGCCATTATTCAGGAAGTGACACAACAGAAGTAAACTCATGGGTAACAGGAAATACAGGTATAGTACATCACAATAACTATAGATATGTTTCACAAATATTGACAGTACACAACATATCCATACATTATCTAAAATGATCAAGGTTTTACTGAAAACCTTCCCCGCAAAATCAGTTACGCGTTTGTAGGTAATAATTTTCATACGTGCTCATGTGAACTTATGGATCTAAATTTTTAATCAAATAGTTTTTCAAATTATTAATAGTAGTTGTGCTTTTGCCAAAATAATTGCATTTCCCTGTGTCCAAAATCCAACATTCTTTGTGGAATTCTGGGAATTCTACTTATTGAAACACTAGAATAAGGACTAAAAGAGGTGAATTTGCATTTCTGGATGACATGATTATGGGACTCATCATTGTACGGTATAATGGACACAGGATCTCTCTGTAGGAGACGTGGGTAGATGTGTTCATTCCACCTGAGGCATCTATAATTCATTTACTCCACATCATCCTCTCTGTTCTGTTTTCTTGTTTCCCGTAAGAAGCACATCAGAAGGGAAAAAAACAGATGAAATCATTCACCAGACATCATTGCTTATTTCTTTCAAGTGCCCTACATTTGTGGCGCGGATACTGAGATGTGCATCAGTGCCCCGTCTGCTGCATTACAACAAGAGAACAAGACTAAAATGTAGCTGACAAAAAAGATATCTCATCAAGCGAATCGATTGCAACACAGCCAAAACAATTAAAGGAACGGTACACCAAATAAAAAACTCACATTTTTTACTCAACCTAATGTCCCCATATGAAACCCATATGACTTAAAAAGTTATTTATAGCAGAATTTCCAAGTTCTCTTCAATACAATGAAAGTGAATGGTGACCATGACTTCCAAGCAAATTTTCAACAGATTTTAATTCTGACTTTTATTTTAGACCGTCCTCACACAAGCTATAATCTGGCTTTAGAAGACCTGGAATACAGCGCAGAAGTTGCACTACTTTGATGGTTTTTGTCATTTTGGGACCTCGACATTTCCAGTGATGAGTGAATGATGACAGAATTTTTATTTTTGGGTGAACTGTCCCTTTAATTATCGAGTTTTCAATCAAATGAAGGAGAAAAACAAATAAACGCTACAGCACTGACTTCTTATGTGACGGTCAATTACACTCGAGGGTCGTATGCATAACAGATTACAGGCCTGGCATGTGAAGAAGGAACTGAAGTGAAAAAGAGAGAGAATAAGTAAAAAACAGAAAGAGAGCCTCTACCACTGCTAGCATTCAGAGTTTGGGCACTGAGTACTCTGCTGGCAACAGGTTTCAGAGCCAACAGCTCCAAACACATTTGCATTTTAATAAGGAGCACATAAATACATCAATCCACAGCTTTAAATGAGGCATCATGGGAAGATTAGCCTGTTGAACATATACTGAGTGGGTTTGATTGGCCCTCAGGCCAAAACACACATCAGCAATGTAAACTGAAGAAATAGGAATGAAAGCAGTCTTAAATTAGTTCTCGATCTTCAATAAATTAGGCCTTTCCCGAGGAAAACGTCACTCCAATTTCTCATCCTAATCGGATCCGCTTTAGAATCCAAGGATTGTCTGACCGCCAAACGAGGATCGTTTCTGATGGTCGCACAAATAGTCCACAGAGCTCACATTTCCCTCCTCGGAACATCTCGCTGCCTCTGGGGCATGACTTTCCTTTCTTCCGAAAAATATAAGCTGCTCGTTCACAATTCTTTACATTCCTCCACAAACGACCGACTCTATATAATTAACCATCTTCCTACCGACCACAGATCTCCTTGAACTTTGACCCCTAAAGAATCCAGGCATTTATTTAGCTCGGGGGCCGACGGCTTGACAGGCTTTTTAGGACAAGAGAGTCATTGTGGGAAGCTTGATGCGAACCCGGCGGGTGTCAATAGACAGATGGACAGAATGACGCCTCCCCGATGGTTCGTCAGGCGCTGCTGAAAGCTACAGTTCAACATTAGTGTCAACCTCACGGGCCGGGTGACTTCAGGCTGATAAGATCTCAGGCTGTGAGGGTGCGCTGAGTGTGGCGGTGTTGGGATTGTGCCAGTTTGATACGGCTGTAGTTGAACAGAAAGACCAGACAGCTATGCCAGGCCAGCGCAGACACATTAACAGAGTGATAAATTTTCACGACATGCTCAATTTTAACACTATATTTCGTGAGCCTTGTAAAGCCAGCAGCGCTATTATTATTGTTTATACTGTATTGTAATTCAATCAAATTAAGTCATGCTGCGTGTTGAGACATGTGCTATTCATTTTGTTTCCAACTGAACTGACAGTCTTCACTGAGCTTGCATTAAATAAGGGAACCGAGGCAGATTTTACCTGACACCTGGGGGCTGGGACAAGGGGCGGAGCCTTAAACACCCACCTGGCAAACACCCAGAAGGCCTTAATAACAAGACTGATACGCCCTGCCGGGCAGCCGCTCACAACAACATACAGTTACTGTATGTATGATGAAGTATCACTATATTTTCTTATGTACTGTAATGTATAACCTGACTTTATAACCTCTAAATCAAGCATTCTGTTGTTTTTTCCTGATATTTGAAAGATATATTTGGACTAAGCATTGGTTGTACAAATGATCTGTCTTGTGCTCCAGAGAAGTGGGAGGAGTCTAAATGACTGCTCTCACTGGAACCTCTTAAAACAGCAATTCAGGGGCCATTTTAAAGTGACGGCACTCAACAGAAACACTAATGAGTTTGAACATTCAGCTCAGATGGATCAACAACACAGGAAGTAGTCTGAGTGTGTGCGGCAGTCTGAGTGTGTGTGCGGCAGTCTGAGTGTGTGTGCACCAGTCTGAGTGTGTGTGCGGCAGTCTGAGTGTGTGTGCGGCAGTCTGAGTGTGTGTGCACCAGTCTGAGTGTGTGTGCGGTAGTCTGAGTGTGTGTGCACCAGTCTGAGTGTGTGTGCAGCAGTCTGAGTGTATGTGCAGAATTTGCTTTTTCTTCACTGCCGTCTAAGATTGGCTGAAAGGGTTTGTAAAGATTTTCAATACGGCAAAAACTGAAGCACCTAAAAACCTAAGAGCACTTTAGACATCTTATACAATGAATATTTCACAGAGTTAAAAAGATATCATAATAATTACATAGAATAAACCCATAGCAAAAGACAGTATATGGTAAGGTTTGGGATTTTAACTCATTTTTCGGTGTACTGTTCCTTTAAGACGCAGACTGGACTTTGTGTGGCTTACCTGATGGAGGTCATTTCCTAGAACAAATTCCTGGAAGTATCCTGGAGCAGCGGATGATGCCCGGATGGCCTGCCACATCTTGTGCTGGCAGCCCCCCAAATAGTGTGAGCGCACCCCAGGCAGAAAGTTATAATTTCTGAAGACATACGCCTTCAGCGGCACACCTCTGTTCACCAGAGTGCTCACCGCTGACACCTAGAGGGACAAAAGAGAAATGAGTGATAGTGCAAGTCACAGTAAACGATTGATGCTTGTACAGATGTGTTGAAACGGACCTTGGGGCAATTTGGGTTTTTGGCGGTGTCAATCATTAGACCAGGTCCCATTCTTTCTCTGTGTTTAGAATAAACAAAAGATCAAAACAATATACGCTGTACATTAACACACTGTACTATAATACCTTTATGTTTTCTTTGCTAATATTTATGTATATTACATGTATGTCTCTTTTTGATTTTTTGATTTCATTTGCCTCAGAACGAAGCAACCGATTTTGTTGTATTTGTACAGTGGCGAAGAAATTACATTTTAATTCAACAGATTTTGTTTATTTCATGTGACCAAGCACATGACATGAAATCTCAAATACTTCTGTGTCGTACTTGAGAATCTCCTCCCAGATCTGGCTGTCGTAGTACGCGTGACTCCAGCCCATCTTCATCGTGCCCACAATCAAGTTCTGCTTGAAGACGTCAGCTCCCAGCTTCCGATACAGTTTCTCGCACTCGTCCAGAGAGATCTGGAATACTCCCAGCATGAGGGCCAGGATGGCCCCTGAGAAGAGAGAACAATTTTAACGGGTACAACACAGAAGAAGGTGGTACACGTGTGGTTAAATATACCTGTACTAACTCCACAGATGTAGTCAAACAGCTGATGGACGGGTTTTCCTGTTGAAGTCTCTAGTCTCTGCAAAGTCTGCAATGCAACCAATCCCCTACAAAACAACAGCAATATATTACAGCATACATACTCATATACATACATATATACAGAT
The DNA here is from genome assembly GCA_036877575.1 of Botia almorhae. Taxonomy (NCBI): domain Eukaryota; kingdom Metazoa; phylum Chordata; class Actinopteri; order Cypriniformes; family Botiidae; genus Botia; species Botia almorhae. Next base: position 9,273 of record JAZGTJ010017131.1, read on the forward strand.
ATATATACATATGTGTGTTTGTGTGTGTGTGTGTTATCTGTGTATGTATGTATAACTCTGTGTAGGTGTGTATGTTGTTACAGATTCCAGTTAGATTTACATAGTTTAAGATGTTTCGATATATTTTTATATATCTATAGTATATTTTTAAAGTATAGTGTGTCATGCTGCGGATAACTGCTGTCCCCAGCTCTCCCTTAATTTGTTTTTGCTGAATCAGTTTCAACTGTTTATGAATAAATCTTTGATCTGGGTTTACTGCCCTAAAATGTAATAATTTCAAAAACACATCTGGGTTGACAGACATCATCTAAAGGGAGTTTAAAATGGTGTCAGTTCTATTTTTTGGCTGACCTACTTTTTAGGTAATTTTGGGTTGACCTACTTTTGGCCTAAATGTATTTTCACAATATGTTAACTTTTTCCTCTAAATTTCATCTGTCTGTCACAAGCACCTGGTTCCTCCCCCGTCAATGGAGAGCACCCGTATCCCCCTGCCTTTCACCGGGTCATTGTAGCCCACCAGGGCCAGAGCCTGTCTCACCGCAGCCTGCAGACTGGAGTTTCGAGCCTGCCTCAAACGCAGCAGACACGGGATGATCTTCTCCTGTAGGCAGCAGGAACATGGCAGAACATGAGGTTGAACATAACTAAAGTCTTCTTCACTGAGGAGAAACACACACTTACAGTGACTGCCACTCCTCTGGTCTCAGGAAACTCCAGCAGGTGGAAGCTCAGTTCCTCCAGCCTGCTGATGGTGATCTTCACATCAGTGACTCTCTGAAGACTCTTGACCAATGCCCTCGTCCGGTTATCCACACTCACACGTGCTATAATCTACACACGACAGAATCTGTGAATCTCAATAACTGTCCTAGTCATATTTATCCCATAATCGAAATAAAATGAATAAAATATATACTTTGCATAACGACAATTGGACTCGTTTATAAAATTTTGTATGTATGTACAGTGCTACCTTCTCTCTCTGAGACAAGAGTCTCTGTACTTTCTCCTCTGCCTCTTTCTGCTCCTTTTCGGCAGTCTTGGCCTCCAGAGATGGTGCCTGTTCTGATCCAGATGGTTTGTCCTTCTCCGCTGTTCTGGCACCCTTGGAATCCACTCTGAACTTTGGAACCAAGGGAGCAATGTAGTTACCTACAAAAGCCTGGACACTTGGTCTGGGGTAGGATAAATATTGACTGATTGCTTTTCTTGGAGATACACGGATGGCTGAAACCTCCTCTTTCCCTTGCGAACTGGGGACAGAACCATCCTGGTCATTGGCAGGTGGAGCAGGGGGCGTCCCTGGTGTAGATCTATGGGATACTGGTGTTGCCGTGACAACATGATCCTTCCCACCAGTGGAACGGGAACCGGGTTGAATCTGAGTTGCAGAGGGCGTGTCTCCTCCATCCTGCTGCGACCTCTTGTCATCCTGCGTGTCGCTTCCAAAGTACGTGTTGACGTGTTCAGCCAGGTGACTGTACGTTTCATCCATGTTTGTGGAAAAGGCAGCAGGCTGGAAACGCTGCAGAGTCTGCTTTGCAACCGCAGAAGGCGCATTTCCTGCGGTAGTCGACAGGCTGCTGGATTTGGGAGCTTTTTTTACTTCATTCACCTGTGATGGTTCAGGTGCAGCCACAGTCATGACGGCCCCATCCTCTGCCTCAGGACACTCGATCTTAACCTCTATAGTTTTGCCCTGGGTGGCACCAGGTTTAAGACGGGTGATCTTGGAGAGGAGGTCAGAGTTCACCGTACCGCTCACAGCCTTGGTGACTGTGTCCAGCGTGCTCCTGATGCGCGACATGCTCACCAGTTATCCTGAGATGTTCTGAGAAGATGCGCTGGTGTGACCTGGACATCAGAGCTGCTCTGCCCAGCACAGCTCAGCTTTAGCCGTTTGCAGCAGTTAGAAAAGGACTCTGTTATGTATTTTATGAGCTGGGAGCTTTTCTCATCCTTTACAGTCAACCTGTAAAGGGACAGAATGTTATTTGTTATTTTTCAACTATTACTACTGAATATTTACACAATATTAAATCAAGCAAAATGATCACTGTTACTATCACTTACACTTATGTGTAGCAAGCAACTATTACTTTGTAAATGTAAAATAAACAGTGTTATTGTTTTGATAATCTGTTACTCTTATTAAATAAGAGGTATTATTTGACTGTATCAACTAATATTACTTTATTTAGTTTACCTAAATATTTTTGAGAAAAAAAAATGATGAGGCGTAAAAATACTTACAATTAATCCAGTCATTTAAGAACAAGTTATCATGCTTCTGTACATGAGCCAACAGGCAGCACAGAACAATCGGAAGTGGCCTGTCAATTATTAGTCATTACAATGGAAACCAATGTCGACACTACGATTGACAGCTACCGACGACAAAAGATCAATTAAGGCTGAAAGGGAGCTGACGCAGATAATGCGCTGGATCTGTGCTGAAACCAAGCTGTCACAGTGTATTTCTGTTAACAAACACTGTTTTATTTTACGATCGTCGATTTATTAATTTCTCTTTAAAAATATGCAGTAGGATACACCGGTGTTGTGTTGAAAATAAGGTGTGCCGTTAATGTGCCAGTCTAAATTTAGCCATGTAACAACATAGTGACTTCTCTTTATCGACACAATTCCCAAACTGTAATCTATATATAAAATAACACACTCATGATATGTCGTTTAGTATCATTTTAAGACGTTGCTCCTATACCATTGTTTTGTGTTTACCTGCCATAGATCGTAAAGCATAAATAACGTTGCTCGTCTTAAGTGGATGTTGACATTTTAACATAAATATACATTGACATACCCGGTCCATGTTTATTTGCTGTCATTTCGTTGAGAAACAGTATGAAAACAAATAGCGGTTTGGATCCCACATGCAAAACAAACACAGAGGTGACGTAATGACCGATCAGCCAATCAGAGCGCCGTCGCACTCCTCTT
>JAZGTJ010017132.1:0-12237 GCA_036877575.1 Botia almorhae
GTGTGTGTGTAGGTAAATGTAATTATAACTAGACTAATTAAAGTGATCACCAGAAAGTTCAGCCTCTATCTTTAAACTGCTCAACTGCAGCCTGCTTTTCCCATCATGTGAAATATCACAGACCTGCGACCCAGGGTCTGTCCACGGCTCTGATTACAGTTAGAATGATAACGGCTGTATTTCTGCATCCGTCTGTCTGATGTTCTGTAAGCTTATAGCAACACACTGTCCTCTCTCTGCATCTATAGCAGCTCTGATGCAGGAAATCTTGTGCATACAGATGATGGCAGACTTGTTGTTCACCTGTTACATGTATGATGTTGTGCGTTCGGGGTGTGTGTGTGTGCATACTGAAGCCCACTGAAACAGACCCCCCCCCCATCCCGGACCCCCGGGGGCCGTAACCCTTTAAAGCACCTATAAAACATTTGGCAGGAGTGTTTGAAGTTTTTATGAAGCGATGCATTATTGTTCCCCAGAGAGACGGCGCACTCCACTGGCGCCTTACTGCCCTCGTACACTGCCAGAGAGTGAGGGGGGGCAGCCCGCACACGTGTGTGTGCGCATACTTCTGTTTGTTCTTATTCTGTGTCTAATAGAGAGCGTGGAGAGTGAGAGAGATTCGGAGCCATTGTTTTGGTGTGTTCACACTGAATGCAAACAGTGTCTGATACAGATTTACTGCTCAAATCGGATTGTTTTGATAAAGTTGTTAACATGAGCCTTTAAATGTGACCAATAACACACCACATCCTAACCAGACAAGATTGAATCTACAGTATGAATGGTGTGGATGGAAATAATTAAAGTTATTTCTTACACACACACACAGTGAGATGTGTATACTTGGTGCCTCTCACTGCAAAGGCTAAAAACAAATCCCAGCAGTGTCTAATCCACTGGTGCCAGACAGTGTGTGTGTGTGTGTGTGTGTGTTCATTGTTTCTGTTAATATGATGGCAATAATCATTCATAAGCTCGTGTCAGAGGCTGGAACAGAGCCGCTCGCTCTAATGATGGGTGTGTCCTAGATGAGACACAGCAGCTGGAGGGAATGTGTGTGTTCTGTGATGTCAGAGTCCACGTTTCGCGTGTGTGTGTGTGCGTGCGTGTGTGTGTGTGAGGTGCTGCGTTGAGCGGTGACATTGGAACGGCAGTGAGAACCCGTCACCACAAACTGTTGAATTAGACACGATTAAAGTCAGACTTCAAAGAACTCATACACACTGGGCTGTTGTTAAGAAATATTGATTGCATTGATGGAATGAAGTACAGTTAGATAAGTCAAGCATCTATTAACACATCCAGACCCAAACACGTTTACTGCAGTCTACACAAAGACATACTGTACATACTGTAGATCTTATAATGTCTACAGAGTAAAATCACACTATAACTCTAACATAAGATCTACTGCAGAAATAAACATCATGTTTTTGGTAATTGTGAATTTCTCCAAAGAAAGTACTTCATATTTATTATGAAGACAATCATTGTGATTGTGATCAGCTTTATATGAAAACAAAGTGTAAGTGGGAGTTTGAAGGTTTTGGTTGGGGGGCATCACACTTGGACACACACACACAGAAATATAAGGAAGGACCTGTTAAAACGTCAGTGCAGACAGAAGTGAGTGTCCAGGACTGTTAACAAACACACACACACAAGCATATGGTCCTGTTTTTTGAGTAAAAACTTACAGGTAATGTCTGTGGATAGCATTTTCTGTTCATTTAATGATCAATGTTTAATAACTGATCTGAATTGAGTGTAAATTGATCTAAAGTTGTGATTTGCTTTTCTAGGCGAATCTACTTCTGGTTATGTTACCATAGTAACACACCCATAGTAACTGTGGGTAGAGTTTGATACCTGGAAACCTTTTTCCTGCAATCCCCGTGTGCGTCATGCCGACGTTACAGCGTCTGAAGTTCGAAAACTTAGGTGAGAACAGTGAGAACAGTGTCATTCCAGCACATATAATGTGTGAGGGACTGTACATTCATTTTTATGTCTATATAAGTGTGTGTTACTGCTCGCTGCTTCTGTTATATCACTGTAACCATGTTTGTTTTGTCTGCATTGTTTTCTGTGATACTTTCTAAAGAACTTGAAAATGAAAACTTTCGTTTGTGCTGTATTCCACATCTTGTGAAGTGAGGAAAGACAGTTTATGAAACTGTACATGTGTTAGAAGAGACTTGTGTGTTCAAATCACTTACCAAAGTTGTATCCACGTACAAAGACCATGGTGTCAGTTAAATGAGGGATGTTTTTGTGTTTGTCCACGGCTCCACGGCTCTGTTTCTTTTGATTAGATGGCGGGTTTGAGTTAATACTCAGCACATCTCTCTACACATAATGTTGTGTTCTGCATGCTTTTACTGCACTGAGACATGTCACAGTGTGTGTTCAACACCACTGAAATCTTCTCTTTGTCACACACACACCATTCCAGTGTAACGTTTGTCTCACACAGTCTTTACGCACATGCACACAGTTTAAATGTAAAAACACAAAAGATCTTGGTGTGTCTAAGTGCGCACTTGTCAATTGTTGGCTAGAATAAGCTGCAGTGTGGACCACACTTAATGCTTTTAGTCAATAGTGTGAGAAACTTTAAACACTCCTGCAAACAGAAGCACTTAAAGACTCTTTTGAAAACATGAATTTGGAAAACTCTCACACATTCCCAATAAAAGCACCACCGTCCACGTTTGCTGTGAATTACAGCAATATTTGGAGGTTATTTGGAATGTGGAATGTGATGTCATTGGGAATGACCTCTACACATTCCCCCCCCCGCGTCTTTCTCTCTGTGGGACGTTTTCTCGCATTCATTTTAATTTTAGGCATCATGAATGAGGCTAATCAAGCTGGAATGCAGTGAAGTCTCACACACACACACACACACACACTGACCGTGTCCCAATTAAACCAGGCTGAGAAATCATTATTGATCTGCTGTCCTGCCCCCTCTCCCTCTCTTTTCTTTTGCTGCTCTCTCCTCTTTCTGTGCGACACGTTAGGCCTGAATAGGCCAGAGTTGTGCAGTGTGTTAGTTGTGTGTTAAGATTCTCACACACACACATTTAGAGGGAAGCGTCTCACGCTGTGTCACTGAAAGACTTCACAGTTCCAGCTGTCAATCAAACTGAGAGCGCCTTCATTTCACCCATATGCTGAACGTATGACATCACCCCACAGCACAAACACACACGAGTTTCCTTATCTCGCTCTGCTGCACTCTGAAACACTAACACACAACGTGCCAGCGTGTGTTTCCAGCCTAGCATCAGAAATTTCTGCATAAACACCGCAGCCGCTGGTCTCCTCGGCTGTCGCCAGAGAAATTCATCAGTTTGATGCTGTTTACAAGATTTTCAGAGCAAAACTTCAGACAGAATAAAGAGGAAATCTTCAAACAGGCGACACTAAACGAGCCCAGATTTCTCACGGCTGCCCGGCATCTGCTTTTATTTAGAGCTGCAGTTTAACCAGAGAGAGAGAGAGAGAGAGAGAGAGAGAGAGAGACAGCATACAATAATATGACAGAGAGATGGACCCTTATCATGTGATACTTCTCCTCTCATTTATTTCATTGAATTATATTTGTATTAACCTCTTAAATGAAAACGTTTTTAGTAAGACATGTCTGTTACTTGGACAGAGACGAGAGGCTGCAGGTGATCATGGCTTTATTGAACAGGTCACACACTGTTCTGTCAGAGATGAGGAATCAGGTTTGTGTCACTGTGGGCTCTGTATTGCTGCAGACAGACAGATGTTCACTCTTAAAACACTGCAAACACGGACAGACAGACAGACAGAACATTCGTAGAGTGTAAAATAATACAGTGAAATTCATCAGTAATGTCATTCATCAGTAAAGTCTTTATATATAACTTATCAATTCAAATGAATGTTCTGTCTGTCTGTCCACATTTCTCTCTCTGTGTTCTCATGTCTTGCAGTATTACAGATGATTTGTATGTTGGAATGTTATCTGCATTACTGTGATTGTTTCAAGATTGTTTCTGTGGAAGACATGAGTGTGGAGTCAGAGGAATGCCTGTGGGGACGCTGTCAGTTTGAGGCTGGATGTTGAAGTTATTATGTGGTTGAGACATGCTTGGTATTATTATTACAGTACTGTACAAATGACACATCAAACCGGAAGTCTGCAGGAGTCAGTGAGATGATCTGTGTAGTTATTAAACATATGTAATATCAAAAGTTCAGATATGGGTATGAAATATAAGAAAGTACGTCCAATGCTGTTTGTGACCGTTTCATTGTACATTCATTATGTTTTTGAATGTGTTTTTGAATGTTTTCTTAAGGAATGTTATGAAAGCTGTCCGGGAGGTTACATCAGCGCCCTCTAGCGGTCACAATGCGGCAGGACAGCAGCAGCTGAACCGCAGAACCGCAGGCAGACAGTCTGCCACCGATCACCGACTGCAGGGCCTCAAACTCCTCCTGTCATGACGCCCACAGCGCACTGAGGGATGTTCCTCTCCACACACACTTTATGGTAACCTGAACATTTCATAAACGTTTATCAACATATTTGTAAACATTATGTCAATAAATAACACGACAATAACAGGACATTAATGACAGTTATTATAAAGTCAGGTGTGAATGTTAGACGTGAGGGACGCTGAAGGCTGGAGGTCTGATTCGTGTCGGACTGGCTGTGCACAGGTGCTGGATGATATCGCAGGTTTTCCCGCTGGTTTTGTTCTGGATTTGAATGTAGTTTCATTCATTTCCTGTGATGTTTGTCATTGGAGCATCAGGCTGCACACAGCGCTGGAGTTCGGCCGCTGTGAGAAGTGACTCCTCTCTTTATGTGGCCCGTTTAAACACTTAATTGCGCCCGTTTATTTGGTGACCCGAGAGTTCATGCGTGTTGGTTCCTGCCAGTGGAGAGAGCAAAGGTCGAACCCGAATCCACAAACCTCCACACAAACCAGAGGCGCTTTAATGGACCAATTATTGGATTCCTAAGCGCTTCAACAGCATGTTATTCTTTTCTTTGGGAAAAGTGATGTTGCCTGTGTGTGTGTGGGTGTGTGTGTGTGTGTGGGTGGGTGTGAGTGTGTGTATGTGTGTGGGTGGCACAACGCATTTCATATCAGACTAATGAAAACTGTGCAGCCATAAGTGGCATATTATTATTACACATAATGGCAATATGCATCATGTACAATGCATTATACATTGCAGTATAATGCAATGTAAGTCGCTTTGAATAAAAGCATCTGCCAAATGTGTAAATGTAAATGTGCCAGTATAATGTAAATATGTTATTATATATTATCTAGAGAAGATTGTAATGTAAAATGTGAGGCAGCAGTGTTTCTGCAGTGCTGTGTGATTTGAATGTGGTGTAAGTGAATTATAAAGGTTTTCATTTGAACATTATTTATGTAAGACGATGTAAAGCTTTATAACAGGCAGTGAAGTGTGATGGAATGTGCAAGATATGGAAAATATCAAGTGTGTGTTTTCTAGTTGCTGATCGCTGTTCTGCTGCAGCCGTGATAAATCTCGAGCTGTTGTGACCGATATTTTCCTGCCCTGTGTGGTGCGATAGATGTGTGTGTTCATGAGGGTGGAGGGGGTCTCATTGTGTGTGTGTGTGTTCTGCTGTCAGTCAGACTGTGGGTTCTTGGTGATCTGGGCTCACACACACACTCACACACACACACACACACACTAGGAGCTGTCGGGGGAGGGAAGGGGAGGGGATATTTAACTTGAGTAGAGAAGGAGTTCCACTCCAGACACGCTCATTCTCCAGTGAGTCTCTGCTGTGTGCGCCTCAGCTCAGGGCCAGGCAACATTTGGCCGGGGTTTGTGCTCTGCAGTGGGGCGGCTGTGCGCTTCTCTGGTGATTTCTGACAGCAGAGATATGAAGGTACCGCAGCTGAATGTGAAGAACTTGTGGCAGATATTTGTGGGAATTCTTCATGTGCTTTGTGTAGAGAACAGAAGTTCTGGACTGTAGTTTCTGACAAAACTCTACGAGTTTGGACCGGTGGAGTGACAGAAAGACAGTTCTCTGTTTTATTTTCAGCTGATAATGTTCTGGGAGTTGGAAGGAATCCATTTCTGACACGTTGGTGAGTTCTGTGGATCTGTGCGTGCGCTCTCTGCGGAGACTGAGCGGCTCTTGTCCCGGTTCAGCAGCGCCGGTTCGGCGGGACGGGCTGGAGCCTCGGAGAGAGAGAGAGCGAGAGAGAGAGACGTTCATAAAAGCAGTGCGTAAAAATAACATTGGCTGAGACGCGCTCCATTCCGCGGACGCGCTGACATTTCAAACGACAGTTTGGGTGCCACCCGGCAACAAAACCCGAGTAGCGTGACTGCCATCCCATCCGAGAGCAGGCGTTGCCATGGTGACCCACCGACAGAACTAGTAAAGGACAGTAGCTGAAAAAAGAAAATCGACGGCAGATAAGGATAAAAGTTGATTAGTTGGGATTCGGGTGTTTGGGGCGTTCTGAACGGCAGTTGGCACGACTCGCCCGCGTGTTGCGTCATCTGACGAGTTAAGAAGTTTCCAGTAGTATCATTAAAAAAACTCCCGTCCATGTCATTCCGCTCCGCACGTCCGACTATTAAAAGGAACTCGCTCGTGCTGTCGCTTGAACTATTTATGCACGGGTGTGTGCGGGCGCAGTGACGGCCAACTCCACTCCATACACAGACAGAACACGAGTCATGGGCATCTCCCACACGCTGCTGCTCCTCCTGGGTGCGTTCCTGAGCTTGCACGGCACCGCAGCCCAGCACTACCTGCGCCTCAGGCCCTCCCCCAGCGAGCATCTGCCCGTGCCCGACCTCAAAGAGGACCCTGACCCGGAGTACGACCCGCGCGAGCAGGACCTCTCGGAGAAGACGCTGCGCAAAAAGCTGGGCAGCAACTTTGACCCAAACTTCATGTCCATCAACCTGCCCACTCAGTTGAACGCCAGTGCGCCACCGGACGTTCCGGGGCCACGCTCACCGATGCCCGTCGAACTCAAGAAACTGGACCTGACAGAGACGCCCTACGGGAGGCGCGTCAAGGTGGGCAAGAAGGCGCGCCGGAAGTTCCTGCAGTGGTTGTGGACGCACACGCACTGCCCTGTGCTCTACACCTGGAAGGACCTGGGCGCGCGCTTCTGGCCGCGCTACATCAAGGAGGGGAACTGCTTCAGCGAGCGCTCGTGCTCCTTCCCCGAGGGCATGTTCTGCAAACCGGTCAAGTCCGTGACAAAGACGTTTCTCCGCTGGTACTGTCAGGGCTTCCTTCGGCAGAAGTACTGCACGTGGATACCGGTGCAGTACCCCATCATCTCCGAGTGCAAATGTTCATGCTGAGTGGTGCGTGAGCGTGTGCGTGCGAGTGCGTGTGTGCGTGCGTGCGTGCGTGTGTGTGAGCATGTCAGCGTGTCCATGGACTGGACGCACGCGGACTGAGAGAATTATTGCACTGTTTCCCGCGGACAGGGATGTGGCGCCACATAGCGAATCTATTTTTTTATATATAGCTTTTTAATTCGAGTATCAAACATATGTACAGATTTAAGTGAAGAAAATGAAGAATGCAGCTATTTTTGTTAAAGGAACAGGACCATATTCTGATGAAAACTTCCGCCGGAAGCTCCCGTGATTACTCTTATGAAATGATGCAGTTATGAGGAAAATAATGAACTTCTCCAGGAAGTTGATTTTCCTCATTCGAACTGTTACAGTGACTGAGAAACTGATACACTACAGCGATGTCTGGAGATTTTGTACAAATATTAATATCAGTAATGATAATTAAGATTTTTAAAGGGCTGAGGACAAATACTATACATGTGAACTTAGCTTTTCCTTTTGAAAATCATATAATATTTTAGTAAAGAAATGTGTATGTTTTATTTATTGTTTTAACGTTTGTGAGTATAGATAAGAGAAGATAATAGAATATACCAGAAATTCTACTTGAAAAGTTCTAAAAATAAATTTAAGAGAGTATTAATAATGAACATGTAAATGTCATGCTTTTAGCAATAAAATCTGTTAAAGTTGGACTGAGTGTGAAGAGACCTTTGGGTCAAGAATGTTTATTTGAGAAATTCTTTAGAATTCTATAAAAATATAAAATGCTGCACGGAATCAATTTATTCATGATGGTGATGAAACGCGCGCATGGATTCATTTCAACATGCGACATGATTGTTCTACTGACTGTGATGTTTCCTCAAGCTGGAGCGGTTCTGGCAGCACTGACTGTAGGAAATACTCGACAGACTGACTGCAGCAGAGAGAGGAGCGTCTGGGGGTGTCGTGGCGTGTCAGAGACGGTTTGGAAACGTCTGATTTACGGGCTCGACGCACCGCGGCCGCCAGTGTGGAGCTGTTCTTCATTGTGCGTAAAAGCGCGCCGATGTTAACGCAGAGCTAAAATATGATGCGGTCATTTTCAAACAGTGTCACTGGTGAAACAGAGCAGAGAGCCAGCAGCCCCTGGCGAACGACTCCTGGAAAGGGAAGAGAAAAAAGAGCGAGCTCCTTAAAAACAAGGGAGAGAGACAGAAATCTGAGCCCCACTCTCGTCCAAAAGTCTCGGCGTGAGAAACCAAGAGTTCAGCCCTTCTCAATGACTGTGAACTGATGCTGACGGTACCAGACTGTTAATTAGTGCGCAAACATTATGTCTGAGAGTTAGAGAGATATGAGACTCATAAAAACAACTTCACACAAACACACTCGCCAAACCACGGCGGCTTTCCCTAATCCAAAGACGCGCACGCACGCACGCACGCTCACGCAATGAATCACGCCTCCTAAATTGCTGTCATTTCAGCGCTGAGAGCGTTTGCACAGATCGCGGGGGAGTGAAAGCTGCTCGGTGTGTGTTATTGGTGCGGTTATTGTGACAGATACACTGACTGTGCTGTGTTTTTGGCGCGGGGTGGGGGCAGTTGTCAGCTCCCTTACTTGATGATGTCTAGAGCTTTTTGGAGAGGCTGCGTGTGTGTGTGTGAGTGTGTGTGTTAGTGTGTGTGTGTGTGACGCGCCGGCGCCACTCGGCCGCGCACTCTGGCGAGCGCAGAATAGATCGAACAGTAACCCCTTCAGTCTGTGTGTGTGTGTGTGAAAGCCAATCCCCAAAAACTAGCCCTCACAACACACAGCCGTCAGACTGTCGGAGCACTTGTGTGTGTGTGTGGGAGGGGTGTATTCATCATTAAAAATATGACCGAAGCTGCAGGAATCAGTGGGGTCTTTGAGAAGCAAGTTAAACACAATGTTTTCTGTCTTTGGCAGAGGCGAAAACACACATGAAATGTAGTTAATGCACCAATATCGCGAGAGCTCGTGTTGTGAAAACAAAAGCAGTTCAGCAATCACAAACTATGACAGTTCTGTGTCACAATGTAAGCAAATATTTAGTAACCAGTAAACCCATTTCGCTCGACCACTCTAAATATCCAGTGTCTGTTGGTAACCGTGTGTGTGAGAGTAAAGCTACTTGTCTGAGTCTGAGTCACACAGTTGTGTGTGTGTGTGTGTGTGTGTGTGTGTGTGTGTGTGTGTGTGTGTGTGTGTGTGTGTGTGTGTGTGTGTGTGTGTGTGTGTGTGTGTGTGTGTGTGTGTGTGTGTGTGTGTGTGTGTGTGTGTGTGTGTGTGTGTGTGTGTAAGCACAAGGGAGATGATGTTATTCTTTATTTGATCTGAATGAAACCAGAGTGTGTTGTTACTGCAGGTATATTCAGATCAGATCTATTTACTTCAGCAGAGATGACATACAATTACAACATCAGACCAGGTGTCAAATCAAATATCACACCAAATGAATTCAAAACAAGTTAGCACGAACACACTTCATCAAAACATTGCACCAAACTAGTTTAAACAATAGTTATACTGGTCAAAATGAAGAGACTGTCAGTGTTAACTGAGGTCAAGAGCGTGAACAGAATTAACTTCATACATCCACTGACAATCGCCCTGAGATGAAATATCACTGCAGAATTCATTCTGAAAACAACTCTAACATTCATACTTTAATATTTACTGAAATGAATTCAGACAGTCTAGCAAGCTAGCATACGGCCCCGCCCACCCTACAGAACGTGTCCAAAGCCACGCCCCCTCCAACACATGAACACATATACAGTTTGACAGACATCCTATCATTGTATTCACACCGGATCCGCGCATAGCAAAGAATAAATATATTAAGAGTACTTTACTTAGTGATTGTTGTCAGGACGTGTGGACACTTTTAACCTAAAAACACAAAAACCATGTGTGGGAAAAATCCCTTACTCTCAACCAAATGCTTTTGTGTCTGAACATCAGCTGTTCCATCTACAGATGCAAACACACACTCTTCTTACACAAAGAACAAAACATTTAAACACTTCAACAGTGCAACTGTAAATAACTGCAGCAGGACAGCAAATAAATGCAGTCCAGGCCTGTAGACTGCAGCACATCACACACTGAATGTCACATTCTGTCACTCATGACAGTGAAGTGAGTGAGACCTGATTTCAGCCCAATACATCTCTGGTGTTTAAAACAATAATAAAAAGAATGCACATTGCTTTTAAGTAGTTTGACTGAGAGACAGACAGTCAGTTTGATTGAGAGACAGACAGTCAGTTTGACTGAGAGACAGACAGTCAGTTTGATTGAGAGACAGACAGTCAGTTTGACTGAGAGACAGACGGTCAGTTTGACTGAGAGACAGACGGTCAGTTTGACTGAGAGACAGACAGTCAGTTTGATTGAGAGACAGACAGTCAGTCTGACTGAGAGACAGACGGGTCAGTTTGACTGAGAGACAGACAGTCAGTTTGATTGAGAGACAGACAGTCAGTCTGACTGAGAGACAGACAGTCAGTTTGACTGAGAGACAGACAGTCAGTCTGACTGAGAGACAGACAGTCAGTTTGATTGAGAGACAGACAGTCAGTTTGATTGAGAGACAGACAGTCAGTTTGACTGAGAGACAGACGGTCAGTTTGACTGAGAGACAGACAGTCAGTTTGACTGAGAGACAGACAGTCAGTTTGACTGAGAGACAGACGGTCAGTTTGACTGAGAGACAGACGGTCAGTTTGACTGAGAGACAGACGGGTCAGTCTGACTGAGAGACAGACGGGTCAGTTTGACTGAGAGACAGACGGGTCAGTTTGATTGAGAGACAGACGGGTCAGTCTGACTGAGAGACAGACAGTCAGTTTGATTGAGAGACAGACAGTCAGTTTGATTGAGAGACAGACAGTCAGTTTGATTGAGAGACAGACGGGTCAGTTTGATTGAGAGACAGACAGTCAGTTTGATTGAGAGACAGACAGTCAGTTTGACTGAGAGACAGACAGGTTTGTGTTGTGGGTGACAGCTGGCGTTCAGGGAAGAAATTACATGGATAGAAGTTTTCCACAGACACTCCATCAGATGGACTTTTTCAGGAACATGTTTGGGATGGTCTGGGTGAGTCTGTGTATCTCACACCATTTCTGCTTCTAGCAACTGCATAGCAACACACTAAAAATCAGCCGAAGCACCTTAACAACCACAGCCATTCCTTGGCAACCGCCCACAGTCCACTGGCAGGGCAGCATCATTGAACGGATGAGCACTACTTCTATTTACTTCAGTAAGAATGTTTAGATCTAGTTCTTTACCTTCTTTGCCTGTATGCTTTTGCACTCTCTGCAGGAAACTCCTCTTCCCAGAATCCTGTGTGGGCCCTGGTTTCCATGGCAACCAGAAGTTGTTGTTCCAAGGTAATGTTTCTGTAGGCAGCAGTTGCTGTCGTGACTCAGACGTCCCCTGAACTCTCCGCTCTTCTGGTTTATTGGCTGTCATAGTGGCTGTAATGGTTGCAGCTCATATTGCTGTATATTTTCTGCAGTCATGGATCATGAACGCGGTTCAGTGAAGAGAACATTCGAGGAGCTGTACTGCCCCCTACTGTAGTGTTACTGTACTGTAAATCATGCCCCAAAACTGCTGGAAAACAACTAAACGCTTGTGTTGAACGTGTGGCTCAATCTGTCCCTGTGAAAACTAACCCGTGTCAGCTAGCACCAGTCTCCTCTTCAACACAAGTGTGAAAACTTCCTGTTTCCTGTTGATGTTAAATCATGTTACAGAACACATGAAAACTGATCGCGTATGTTGATGTTAAATCATGTTACAGAACACATGAAAACTGATCGCGTATGTTGATGT
>JAZGTJ010017133.1:0-12237 GCA_036877575.1 Botia almorhae
ATTGGCTGGCTGATGTGTAACTTCCAGCAGTGCTGCTGCAGAGGTTTCTATTAGATTGATTGGGAAAGACAGTTGGCATTGTCCAGTGCTGTTTCAATGAGCGATATAAAAACTGTGTGTGTGTGTGTGTGTGTGTGTGTGTGTGTGTGTGTGTGTGTGTGTGTGTGTGTGTGCGTGTGTTTTAGCTCAATGCAGATGACAGGGCAAGTATTCACACTGTTAAAAGGTTTACTGACAGAAGTACATTGTAGCAGAAAAGTCAACACACCCTTTTCACATGTGTACAGAATAAGCTTCTATTTACATGAACATCTCAGAACTCAAGAACTGCTTCTTCTGTTCAAGCTCGGAATGGAGTAGAAACCTGCAGAGACAGCATGAATGTTTATGTAGGGTGTGTGTGTTCAGGGCTGATGATGATCATCTCCACATTAGCATGCATTAGCTGTGTTTTATCAAGCATGGAGGGAAGTGCACTGTCAGATGGCTGTTTCGTGGTTTGGAATGAAGGGGGCTGTGATACTTGCTGGGTCTTTTCAACTTGCACTTCACTTGATTTACACAAAGTTGCCCCCTGCAGGTTAGTCTTTTGTGTCCTGCTGTTTCAGCTCTTAAACGTGCAAGTTTCCTTTGTCTCTGTGATACAAATAGTAATGGTCTAATGGACAAACTTGCACAGCCTCAGCTCTGTAATTATGGCTTTTTGTGTAGGTCTATAATGGACTCCTCTGACTCACTGTGTGAAGTACCGCTATTCATATGTGCAGCATACACACACACACACACACACACACAGCAAACAAAATCCATTTTGTTTCACATCCTCCTCCACCTTCCCAAAGTTCAGCTGGGCTCTCAGCTCAACTGCCTCCCACGCTGCATCGTGAGTGACACGCAGCTCAAAAAAACCTGGCAACACCTTTCAAGTGCCACCAAAAGCTGCTGTCAAGCTTTGTGATCCAGAAACGTTCTCCTCCAATCCACCCGACCAATCCTCTACAAACTCTTTATTTACACTTTAACTTTGAATGTTTTCCACTTTGAAAACTTTCAATATTCTTTTTTAAAACTCATTGCATTTTCACTTGTAGCATGTATTAGGTTATAACGTTCTAGAGAGCTAAAGAGCTAAAAAACACTCTATGCTATGTTTTGCTGGTAAACTGCATGGCTGTGTTAAACTAACTTGACCTTCATTTTCTTGACCATAACATCAACCAGCCTGGAACAGATGATTAGAATAAGAATAGCATATGCTAATTGAGCATACTAAGACTAGCCACAGGTCACCACTGTCACAGCACAGTTGTCGAACCCTGTGCACTTTACACCCCAGTGTGTTTAGCAGACCACACAGATGCAGCTGTGTACATATGTAAACACTCTCCCATAGCGTGTACGGCTCTGTTAATCATTCGCATCTGTTAGCACCCAGCAGCCTACAAACTTAACCAGCTGTTGGTCACCATCCCTCCCCAAGAAAATACTGTCCCTGTACTACAGCAGTGATGGTTTTACATAATAATACCATGACCACCAGGTGGAGGAGGTGTCGCTGCCCCCCCCCTTCTTTGAAATATAGCATTTTCTGATAGAGGTTAGAGTATATTCAACGTGTGCTTCAAAATATTTCTTGAAATAAGTTGTGTTGGTGAGCATCATAATGAATGTCTCACTAGCGTTGTATGTATGATAGTTGTTTCAGCAGACCTGAAGATCCTCAGAAGACATTTAAACAAGTACATTCTCAGACCTTAGAGGTCACACCAGAAACAAGCAGCTAATTTCCTGAAATGTGTTGTTGTTTTTAAAACCATTTTGTAAAATTATGCTTCTATTTCACCTTCTCTGTCAAACACAAAGCACACACCCACAACCCATTCTATATAACCTGCAGGCCATCATCCTACTGTCACCATAGCGACAAGAGCTCAGGGCTGAAAACCTGTATAATACAACAGCTCCAGTGGTTTCGCAGCCAATCACCTGCTGAGAGGGGAGGAGTCATGCCACCCAATACAGTCTAATTAGAGCTGTTACAAGTTAATTCTGACTGCTCTGAACTTTGAGGTCTCACACTTCTGCAGCATTCATTCAGTCTATTATTATTCCATCTGAGTGATTGACAGTGGCAGTAATTATAGAGCAGGTCGAGCACGGCAGCGATTGCGACTGTGCAGAAGTGGGCGGTTCCTGCGTGTCTTACAGCATTCAGTCGATTCACTGTTCATCTGCACATTCTGCAGCTTTTGGCCTTCATCTGTGGTGAGATGTTGTCTGGGGCCTGAGATGAGGCTATTACCCAGTTAACAATGTTAGGTTGTGAGAACGTTTCCCTAACACTTCCATTAGGTTCATTAGGATCTCTTCATTAGGATCCAGTTTGTAGGCATTGAATTAATATTATCGCTTGGTTACAAAAATGTTCTTCAAATGTATAACGTATAACTGCTAGAACGTTTTTGATTGCTTTGAGAGAACTTTTAGAAAACATTAACCAATGTTCTGAGAACATTTTCTGTTAGCTGGGTAACCTCAATCATATAATCTACTCAGTAGGTCCAGCAAAAGCAATACATTTAGTTCTAGACCCCATGAATTTAACCGCGGCCCTGCTACAACTGAACCGCGGGACCTCCTGGGGGCCGAAGCAGTACTGAAGAGAGATATGATACTGACTACACACTTACTAGTGTGACAGAGAGTGTGTAAGCAAGCGAGTGAGTGAATGAACAGAGGGCTGAGTAAACGCAAGCCAGAGATGAGACAGCACGGATGGGAAGATGTTTAAACAAGCCTCACAAGCGCATCCGTTCGAACCATGTCGTAGTGAAAAGATTCCTGTGAAGTCACACCTCATTCTACAGCTTCTCCACACACTAAACCCTGAAGTTCTTGTGTTCCTAATTCTTACTCCTTCTCTTTCACTGACCTGTTATCTGCTTCCTGTCTCCTGCATGTTCCCTATTAGTGATGTTTGGGTTGTGAACATGTTTTTGAATAAATCTTAGCGAACACATTTTCATTCACTTTCATGCACTGACTCTTAATTCTGCTCGTCGTAAAGCACATGACTGTTTTGTTCCTCGCCTAACGGTGCTGTTGATTGTTGAAGTAATTATACAGGTACTCACTTGCATTTCTCCAAAAGACACTTTTGAACTGAATCAAGTGATTTAGTGAAATGGAATAAAATCTGCTGTCATCTATATTAATAACTGTACAGTGTAATTAAACACATGTGGTGAACATTAACCTTCATACATTAACAGACACAGACATGAACTAATGCTCCTGATTACATGAATGACATCAGTGTGTGGTTCTCTTTCTGTTAGCTTCTGCCTGGCTGTCACATCCAGCAATGAGTCGAAGGGAGGCTCTGGTGGGGAACCCTGCGCCCAGCGCAGCACCTGAGGTTCCAGGCAACAGCACAGAGGCGGCAGGGCCCGGTCCCCGCGAGACCAAAGATGAGATGTTCTCCAAAGTCAAAGACAAGTTCATGAATGAGCTGCACAAAATCCCACGTAAGTCAATTTCCTTCAGTAACACTTTATATCAATAGTTCACTTCAGACATTAAACTCACCTACCTGTCGGTCATCAGAGTATTAGTATGTGGAATTAATATCTGTTAACACTTTATTCTGACGCTCCTCCAGATCTACTGACTATAACTTTGTTTGTTTGTCAACAAGTTAGATGAAGATGAATGATAGTTGGTGTAGTTGCAAAGTTACTTATAGTTAGCAGGATGTATAAATAGACTATTATAAAAGTGTAACTTTTTTAACATGATTTCTCATTGAAGGGGTTTTAAGTTAACTTGTTTATGTTTGACCATGTGGGGGTTGTGTTTAATTTCAACATTAATTAGTGAGCATTGATTAAGCCTATTGATTTAACAGAACAAAATCCAAATCCAGTCAAATTCAGTGTTGATTACTTATAATTTGTATATATTATATATTGTATAAATTATAATTGTTCACCCAGTGCTGAACAGTAATGAGATTCAGGAACGAGCAGGAACGAAATGTGTTCCTTTCCATTAGAATTGTAAATAAGCAAGTAAATGTGTTTCGTGATTTGCTCTTCATGCTCTCTGCCTCGGTTCTCAACACACTGCAGCTTTCCGTGTGAAGTCAGGCGTCACACCTAACCATCAACCAGCTGTACATACATTCCTGTTTCCATGTGAGAGTGGCGTATTGAAAGTGACATATTTGTCAGATATGGTAACCCACACCCAAAATGTGACCTCTGCATTTCACTCATCACTGCATAAACCCAACACGCACACCCAGCATCACCCAAGGAGCAATCAGAGGTTAGTTCACTTGCTCAAGGACACCTCAGTAATATGGCATGCATCACTGCTGGATCAAAAGTCAAATTTGAGCAACATGCCGGCATTGGAATTAAACCGGCAACCTTCTGGTTGTCAGCTCTCAGTTGCCCCTGTGGCTGACACATTGGTAGTTGTTTGTATATATATATATGTGTGTGTTACTGTAGTTCAACAGTCCTGTGTTTCTCACACCAGCTGCTGACTAAATATACACGTGTATTGGCTTTTGCAGAAGAGATTCTAGCATGGCTGCTATGACAATTGCACTCTTGAGCCATCATTGACATATGCCATATTACTGCATTATAGATATATTGTGCAGGAGCGCTGATAAAAGAGCTGATTTTCACCAAGTATGGTGAGAGATATTTGGAAAATAATGTTGTAAGAGATTGCATAGCTGGAAAAATGATGTGTAATAAACCAGACTAAAGCACTTCCTAAATGCTCGGGTAAATCAGCTTTACTACAGCACTGTGCTCAGAAACCACTAAGCCACCTTGCTGATCACAGCCTTATAAGCTACTTTATAAGACAACACCTAACCAACGTAGAACATCAAAAGTGAGTAACAGATTAACAAACAAACTGAATTTCTATCATGTTTGACTTCATTCGGCATCTTAACATGATTACTTTCAGCTTGTTTCTCGTTGCATATCACAAAGGAGACATGTAGAGTTTGGCCATGAACAAGGCATCTTATAAGGCAGCATTTTTTTGATGCCTGTGTCTGGGGGTATGCCAGTACACCCTGGAGTATGATGAGTTAAACATCCATCACTGGAGTGCATGTGAGCTGTGGTACTGGGTTCTGCTGCATCACCACATCACCACACTGGACATGACATCATCACCTGTACCTGAGACACATCACAGCACTTTCATACACCTGCAGTAACTTACTAGAGGTTTCTGCCACATCTTTCTACCTTTCACTCGCAAATTCACACATCAACAATCTCTCTCTCGTTCTCTCGCTCTCGTTCTCTCGCTCTCGTTCTCTCGCTCTCGTTCTCTCGCTCTCGTTCTTTCTGTCTCGTTCTCTCTCTCTCTCATTCTCACACTTGCACATACACACACTTTTACTTTCTCGCACCCGCGCGCACACTTCCTCTCTTCCTTTCGCACTCAGAGACTTACTCATCACATTAATTATCACTTTGCCTGCCTGCAGACAACTGTAAAATAAAGGGTCAGACGGATATGCCCCTTCTGAGAAACAGCCAGAAAAAGACATTACAGTGCCTTAAATTACTGTCCTAGCCGCCGCATCATGTCTCCATGCCAACCGATGCCTGGGTTGATGAATGTCTGGGTGCTTTATTGACCGGGGCATCCAGAGGGTTAGGGTAGTTCTCCGCCAGGCTGAATAAGTGTAGGGGCAGAAATAGTAAGATGCATAAACCTGTCACAAGCTGCCATCTAGAGCAGCAAAAGCAGAAGATTCCAGACAGATGCTGTGCAGTGGTGATAAAGATTGACTTCACTCTGTCACTTCATGAGACAAAACTAGCAGATAAGCATTTGAGGTCTATTTCTGTGCCACGTTCTCACATCAACAATAATTCTCTAGTACTGTACGAGCAGAAATGTAAATGAATGCAGTTTATTTCCTTCTAATTTAGCTCACAGTATTAGACGCTGACACGTTTAAAAGGGCTTATCCATAATCTGCCATTAGTAACTTTGTCTCCACCATCGCAGTCACACAATGTCACATTCTTTCCGTGTCGCACATCACAAACAGTCGTGCATGTAGAATCACACGGACAGGTAGCTCTCCGACCGCCACACTCGTTTTGTCATGGTTACGCTTCGAAAATAGTCCCTGTACACTGTGAGGCTGGCTGACAGCACACCTGTTTGAGCACAGCCATCTTGCCTCAGAAGGTTCTCTGCACTGCTGTGGTTGCACAGCTTGGTTGGCTTGAAGCAACAAAGAAAATGAATGTATCACAACAACTGTAGTTCTCCCAGCGCTCTGCTGCTCAAGCTCAAGGCATCTGTTTGCAATGATAATTAACCTCTCAGCACAGAGACCGTTTGAGATGTTCCTCAGCTCTGCCACAATTACTGTAAATAATGAACACACTTCGTATGGCCTCTGAAACACTCCTGCACACTGTGCATGATGGCCTAACACAGGCACCCTTGTGTTTTCTCAAACACCAGAAGCAATGCTCGTTTTACCCTCATCAAATGCAGACTACTGAGGGAACTTTGTAACCAATGAAGGTTACCAATGAAGGGTGTCAATGAAGGTTACCAATGAAGGGTGTCAATGAAGGTTACCAATGAAGGGTGTCAATGAAGGTTACCAATGAAGGGTGTCAATGAAGGGTGTCAATGAAGGGTGTCAATGAAGAGTGTCAATGAAGTTTATTGGGTTTGGAATTTGCCATTATTGTTAACATGGACAGTGTCAATAAGAATTCACATTTAATTTTAATGTGAATTCAAACCCGGTGATTGTGTTATTGGTCACTTGTGTACATCATAGAATGTATATGACATATGAAATACAAGAGGCTCACATTACAGTCTCTATGTATCCTGATGCTGCATGTTGCTGAGCTCTCCTTCACACATACAAACATTGGCAATATTATAAAGAAGCTGTAAATATTTTCAAATTGAATTGAATTACTTATCGTTTCTACGTCTCAGTACTGGATGAATTAGTTACTCCAGTCTCAAGACTCAGTCTTGGTCGGCAACAGGAGGTGAACTGTAGAAGGGTGTCAACCTCAGCCAACAGCCTGACAGATGGAGCAAGTAGCTTGCCCGTTCTGCTGACCGTTGACCTTATGCTGTCTCCCTCTCCTAGCCGTTTCCCAGCAGCCCCTAAGGCCATCCCAGTAGACATCTGAAGGTTACCAGACTCGTAAACCCTGTTCCTTTGAAATTCAATTATGTAAACAAACAAAAATGAAATCCCAGCTCTCTCCTTCATGCTTCACATTATAATGTATTTTCGCTTCTCCGGCGTGGGAAGAAATAATCTAATTTAAAACACGTTAAAAGTGCATTAGAGAAAAGACATTTCTCCCACTAAACACAATATGCTTACAAAGAATGACAGACATAGCATTAGCAGTCAACATCTGCGAGACACATCAGACTGAAAAAAGGGTTTTAGTTGTTTTTTTAAATTTATCTGTTTGTTTGTTTCTTATTCTTTGCATTCATTATATTTGTAGAATTATTTCAGTCAGAGTCTCGTCGCATGTGTCGCCTGCCGTCCCGATGCTTGTACATCACAAACCTCCACTGCATTTCCTGTAATAACAGAAGATACCATCTGATCTGAGCACTGTTAGTGGAGGACATGAGAGGGTGGATATTAATCAATCACAATATCACATGAACTTGTTTTCACGCTTGTCTTTATTCCTTTCAATTATTGTCCTCGCCATAATGATACAAGAAGCATCAGACGATCAGCTCTCTTTCATATGATGATATAGACATGTTTTGTTCATAAACAAAGATGTTTTTAAATGAATCTGTGAAAGGAATGAATCAATTATCTTCACCTCTGTGTCGTTGCAGTTTGATTTTCAGCAGGATCTCATGAATGCGTCAGTCGTATTTAAAAAAAAAAGTAAACAGTGCAAGAATCCAGATGGTCCAAGAGATGGTCCAAAACCGCTCGTTCCTGCAGATTCGCCCTCTACAACATCAGGAAGGTCAGACCCTTCCTATCCAATCACGCAGCACAACTCCTCGTTCAAGCTCTGGTTCTCTCCAGACTGGACTACTGCAATGCTGTCCTCGCAGGGCTTCCAGCTTGTTCTATCAAGCCCCTGCAGTTGATTTAGAACGCAGCAGCTAGAGTGGTCTTCAACAAGCCTAAAAGAGCACACGTCACTCCACTGTTCATCCAGTTGCACTGGCTGCCAGTAGCTGCTCGCATAAGATTCAAGGCTCTGATGTTCACATTCAAGGTGACTACTGGATCTGCACCTCCTTACCTGCTCTCCCTTCTTCACACTTATGTGCCCACCAGAAATTTGCATTCAGCTAATGAACGTTGCCTTGTGGTTCCATCCCAAAGAGGGAAGAAATCACTTTCCTGGATTCTTACTTTCACTCTGCCCGGTTGGTGGAATAAACTCCATATCTCCTTCAGAGTCATTAGCCATTTTCAAGAAACAACTAAAAACTCATCTTTTTTGTCTTCACTTCCTTGACTAACACCCCCTACTTCTACTTCTTAAAAAATATCCTTTTCATACTGTGCTGGAAAACCTGAGCCCTGTGTATAGCACTTATTCACTGTTGTCTCTTATTGTAATCGAAGTTGCTTCCTTGTCCTCATTTGTAAGTTGCTTTGGGTAAAGCGTCAGCTAAATGACTAAATGTAAATGTAAGAATCCTCCCCAAGGTCCTAAAGAGCACAAACAGTTAGAAATGATGTTACTGAAGCTCATAATACATGTATTGTTTATATTAGCATGATATTATAATTAGCAGTTGAAACATTATCTGCATTGTCATATGTAGAGGAAATCTGTGCGGTAGTTAAATCCTGTTATTCTGTGTGTTCTGTGTGTTCCACAAGTCGCTTGTGGACAGACAGCTTTTAATGTGACTCTTGTTAAGTGTGAATTACTCTGTTTTTAGTGAACAGAATGAGTGAATGTGACTTAAGAAGACACTCACTGGTTGCCACCATGTGACTTACAAAAAGAGTCACAAGTCAGTGAATAAGTGAATCTTATTGGTGAACAGATTCTACAGAGTCAGTTTGCTTGGAGGAATCATAATTTCCACCACTAACGTGATATTCAGTTCTCATGAATTCCTGCATTAATACTGAACATTATCGCGCCTCTGCTGGACACTAATAAAACAAAATAAATGTACAGCATACTGCTTAACACAGACAGTATCTTTACAAGAGCAGGGCTGTGTGTCTCTCGTGCAGTGTAACATGCTCTGGTATCAGGGTTAATTGACCAACAGTGTGCTGTCACAACACATTAGTTTGGGTTGCCAGTGTGTGACGTTTTACACCATTGGATAATTTCACCCAAACGCTCACTACCCCTCGCAATCACGCAGCTCTTTTAGTCAAATCATGTCTCTGAAGACGTTGAGTTTTTCATGTTGTTTGTGTGGGTGTTAAGAAGTGAGAGTAGAGTGAGTAACGCGGGCCTGCAGTGTGCTCATTGGGGATAGATCATGTGATCATGTGACTGTTAAATTCACGAAACACAACCTTACTGGCAAGAGACACCCACATTACATTCCCATCAGACCAACAGCAGAATAATGAACCTCAGCATCGTGCTACTGCAGCTGCTGTAGACCAGTTCACCTCTAATGTTGTGTTACATGGCAATGAGAAAGATACTTTATATTACTGTACAATTGATGCTGCTGTCATCAAAACATTTCCTGGTGACATGTATCCCAAACAAAGGAAAATAATGTTGCATTGGGATGTTTTTATAGTACTGTTTTATGAATTGTGACATTGTTCTCACAATGGTGACAATTAAGCACACATTACTCTAAAATATGTACCACAGCCATAAAGCAATGTCACACTTCTACTACTGAACTGGTACTGGTAACTGGTACTGCAGTCTTTTGATGCAGTTATTTGATTAGGATGCCAGCCGGACATTGTCTTAATGCTCTGATGTGGCTTCCAGAGGCAGCAGACTGAGTCTCATGTCGTCTCGTGTCATCTTATGATTCTTCTGTCACTGAAAAGTGTGCTTAAGATCACATACTCACCTGAAGGGGTCATGATGGACTCGGTGCATGTGTGGAGCCAGCAGTGAGACGGCAGATTGTGTTCTCTGGCATCCACCTGCGTCGTTTCATTGTTCTGAGCTGCATTAGTTCTGGAATCGTGCACCTCAGCAGCACAGGAGTTGAATTATGCTTCTCTCTGATTGGCTGAGGGCTGATCCAGCTTCAGAATCTCATTCTGTGCTCCCAGCTGACAGTTTGTGAATGTGTGGCAGAACAAGAACAGCTGCTTGAAGCTAAAGAGCTCCCAAAGGACAATAGACACACAATAGAGTTCATTAGAAAATGATTTTATTGCTTTCTGGGTCTCGGATTGTTTTAATTAAGAAACACAAAAGTGTCTTTCTGGACATTTGCTTGATGAAGAAGAGAAGCACTCAGGTTTATTACTGTGGCTTTATTTGCATATATTGGTGCGCAGCCGGTGCAGTTTCACTTCTAAACAAGTAAGCGTGATATGAGAGGTGTTTTATTTTGTCTGCTCTGCAGAATCTAATCCAATTGCAAATGTAAACGGTGTGATTAAAAAGACAGCTAATGTACTCATCATACGAGTCAATTTAATCAGACTCAAGCTGTCAGTGTATTGAACACCCTAAATTTTCATTTTGAAAGTCTCGGTTTTGCTCAGTGTTCTCTACAAAACTGCTTCTTTCTCTTATTCAAATTCAGATTCCTTTGATTCTTTACCCACCTAAAGGAATAGTTTACCCAAACAGAATATTTCTATCATCATTTATCAGCTTTTTATTTTGTGCCAAACCAGTATGACACTGAAGATAAATGTTCACAATGCTCTTCTACATGCAGAGAAGCCGTAATAAATTGTCACCCACCATAAAGGAAAAAAAACATAAGTGAGGTCCATGTGACTTGTGTCTTATATCACAAGTCTTCTTGACACCTCCTGCTGTAAGTATCTTCTTTTGTGCTCCACAGAGGAGGAAAGCCATGAGCGTTTGGAAGTACATGATGTTGTGAATTCTGGATGACTGTTTCTTTAAAAAAAAGCTTGCTGCTGAGACACACTGGTGCAAGGATGGAGCAGAGGAGAGGAGGAAGAGGAGGAAGAGGAGGGCTCCATGCTTTGTGTGGTTTGAGTCCCGCGTGACTGGGTTTGCTCCGCTAGAGCCACTCAGATGAAAGGAACCTTTAATTTCCCCGGGAGGCTGATATGAAAGAGAGTGTAGGCTGGAGAGAAGGTTTTAACAGGCGAGGGTCAGAGGTCTGATGCTAGGCAAGCTTCAGGAGCAATTACAGTCTAAGCCACAAGCTTTTAGAGAAGATGGGGCATCTGACCAACAGAGTGCCCTTTAAGACAGCTGACTGATTCACCTCTGCTTGAAATGATGGGGTTGAAAACAGCTCTTTGAACGCTTGCTAAGACATTGGTGGGTTTTTAAATAGCTTAAACTTATTTCATTTCTTAACACATCATTCAAATGATGTAAAATTAAACATGTATGAAGCTATTCAAGACATTCTGTCAATCAAAGCATCAAATGCTTTCACATCCCATAATACCTCTGTATTTGAATTATGAAGTAAAATAAGAGACGGGACTTAAGTTATTTATTAATTGGAAGTGAAAAGTGGCTTAATGTATCAGTACAGAAAACAGTAGTTTTGATGAAGCAGTCTGATGACGGGTGATGAAGCAATGTGATAATGTGTGATGAAGCAATGTGATGATGTGTGATGATGGGTGTTGAAGCAGTCTGATGACGGGTGATAAAGCAGTCTGATGACGAGTGTTGAAGCAGTCTGATGACGAGTGTTGAAGCAGTCTGATGACGGGTGATGACACAGTCTGATGACGGGTGATGAAGCAGTCTGATGACAAGTGTTGAAGCAGTCTGATGACGGGTGATGAAGCAGTCTGATGACAGGTGATAAAGCAGTCTGATGACGTGTGATGATGGGTGATGAAGCAGTCTGATGACGGGTGATGATGGTTGATGAAGCAGTCTGATGACGGGTGATGATGGGTGATGAAGTAGTCTGATGACGGTTGATGACAGGTGATGAAGCAGTCTGATGACGGATGATGAAGCAGTCTGATGACGGGTGATGACACAGTCTGATGACAGGTGATGAAGCAGTCTGATAATGGGTGAT
>JAZGTJ010017134.1:0-12236 GCA_036877575.1 Botia almorhae
CAGTTAATAAATTTAGCTTTACTTAAAAAAGTACTTTTATTAATATAGAGACTAAATACAGTGTAAATGGCATTTGAAGGATAATTTTATTAAACCACAATGTACACAGCACACATTGTTTGTCAATGTTTACATACAACACACACAAAAGACTCCAAAATAGTTTGATATAGGCAGAGACGACAAATGATGTTTTTAAAACTGAAAAGATAATGCGACATAAAAGTGGAGGCTATAAAGCAACTCGGTGATTGACACAAACAGCCATCACCAACAGCTGATACTAATAATGGCGAAAGCAGCGAAGAGGAATGCACATACAGTACAAAGGTTAGGGTTAAATATGGCTGAATTGAAAAGGAGCCCCAGTAACTGTACACAGCATGTAGTGGCATGTATACAGCAATGAGCCACTGACATTGAAAGTGTACTACTGTGTTCATTTATTGCAGGAGAGATTTTAGCACTGTCAATATCAATATGGAAAGAAAATGTGCTCCAATCATTTGTACGTGTGCATCGAGTGCCCTAACGGGCATTATTGTCCATCACCAGTAATACAGTTACAAGGCATTAACAACTTCATAGTTGCAACATGACACCCATCAACATGAACATATAGAAGGCGACAACACGGCCTTTTCTGTTCTGAGGGGGTGGACCGAAAGCCATGTGGAAGGTGCAAGACAACAAGCAGTCGTGCTGCTAGAGCAATGAAAGAGACCCACGGATATAAAAAACATGGAAATCAGGAACAGGAGTGAATTTTATTTCTCTTGGATTCAAGGAGTGAACGGAAGCTGCTGGCTGTAAGCACATAAAGTGCTCAGAAGAGAGATAGGCCGTGGAAATCTCCTGAAGGTTGGAGGACAAAGAATTTTGGATGAGAAAAGTACATTACGCAATCTGTATACTTGTGAAGTATATACATGTGTACAGAATCATATGAAACCAGACAAATGATCTTTTGAAATGGGATTAAGCTGAAACGTTATGTACACGACTTACCGCAAACAAGATTACCGTTTTCATCTTACTGCTTGAAAACGTACATAAACGTGTGTACTTTTGCCATTTGTATCAGGGGACTTGCTGCGACGCTGACACATTGCAGCTGTTCCAGGTTCATGAAAATATCTGTGGGATTCAAAACAAAATTGGATTCTGACAAACGTGTCTTGAGAGCCTGTGTGGTTAAGGTTAAACACAAATGTTTCTTAACACTTTCCTTGTGGTCATCACTGACCTGGCAGCTGGACTGCTTGCCAACGCTACATTTCGACGCCATTTTCATTTGCTGCTGTCAGCAATGCTTTTGTTTGGGCCCCTCCTGAGTCTTTGGGTTTCCCAATATAGTGTCTTTGGCAAGAGGAGTCACTTTCTGTACAGGTAAGTAGCCTGTTTGTTTTCAACATTAAACATTTGGCATGTAAAACCTATTTTAAAAGGATTGGACTAGACACTGGGCTCCCCATTAATGCAATGTAAGATTTATTTTTAGGGTCTTCCTGCGTTCAGGCTGGGGCTGGACATGTATTTTTGTCGGCTCGTTTGTCTTTGTCCTCTCTTTCTATGTGCGTCGCTCGCTCACACTTTCAATGCAACACCTTTCTCGACTAGCTGTGGCAGGAGGTCTGTGGCTGGGTTTCCGTAAACTGCTTTGTTTGTTAGAGAATGCCACCGGAAGCTGCTATGAGCCTCTCAGCTCCACTCTTGAGCTGGCTTCAGGTACTAATGGAGATGGTCACCCTTTATTGCTTTTACGGGAAGGTGAAACAAAGCACGACTGCATTCGCTCTGGCATGCTGTGGCGTGGTTATGAAGTATCTGAAGATGCCTTCCTGCTGTGTTTGTGCTGCCTTCTTGTAGCTGAAGAGACTGCTGTGTTTGGGCCCTACCTGAGACTGGGTGGACCCTCTGGAGCCCCCCTGCGCATCCTCTTCCTGTTCTGTGTCCTGCTGTTGAGTCTCTGGATATTCTTGCTTCTCTGCCTGCTGGCTTACTTCCCACAGTTTCCTACCCAGCTTCTGGGAGGTGCCTTGGGTTGCTTGAGCTGGAGAGCTTTATACCTGGGCTGGTATCGACTTGGAACTAGTTGGTACTGCCCTGGACGCCCAGGGGCAGGACTTTTGTCTACACAGAAAAAAACACACTGATCCACACGAGGTACGAGATTAAAAATCATCAAGTGATCAACTAGAGAAGACTGCTGGCCTCATGTTCTGGAGATTAACCAACCACACAAGGAGACAAATGAGACATCACATCAATTTATTAAGCTCATCTGTCTTAATTTATTACGAAAATACCTACAAAAACTCAGGCTTCTGAAACCTGTGATTAACTTATGCAATGGACACGTGCAATTTAATGACAAAGGTTCATTTTCAGAATGTAATAATCCTACACAGCAATTTAATTGGTAAAAATGTGTTAATTTTACACTGTTATCTCGTTTAGTAAGCATTTCAATTGAAAACCAACCTCTTGAACAATGCTTTCAAAATGCAACCCAACAGTGATCGTATATCAAGCATTTTAAAGCAATATAAATTCTTATTTGGACCACCTAAGAATAATATCCAAAACATGCTGTGAAATTCTTATGAAAGTTTAATAAGGCAAAAGGCTCCTGGTTTAAAATATCGATGAAGTGACGAAACAGATTCTTTCCATTTCTCCTAAAATAAAACTATTCTGTACAACAAAAACCTCAACTACCTCACTTTGAAAACAAAAATGATGGACACAAGAAGACATTTTGCCTGCTGGGTCGAAGGTTCAAATAAAAGGCAGAACGGGAGAAAGACCCTCCAAAACTTGCTCAGAGTGCTATAAAAAGCATGTCTCTTTAGAATGTAATAATCCTGAACTGTGTTCCAGTCAGACAGTCAGAAGCCATTCATCACAGGGATTTCAGATGTGACATCATCCAGTGGCTGCCAGTGGCAATCCATGAGCGAATCATAAAGCTCCTCGCTGCGCTCCATGTACTGCTTGTTTAACAACTCCACATCCACCTGTGGGCTTGGATCTGTGAGAGAAGAACGGTTGTCAGCACATGGGAGAATATCTCCTGGGAATGTGTTTACTGGTAACACACTGATGTGTGGGCTTAAGACAGTCAACAGTTTTGGCAATTAGTAAGAGGAATTTAAAGTTGCAATTATATATTTGCTAAAGAAACAATGTAATTCACAATGACCTTCAACGGGGTCCTCCTCAACATCCTCAGTGGTGTCTTGTGACTGCTAAAGCAATAAAGAACAGTCAAAATTACAAAACAGAAAAGACTGGTTTTGATTAATAACAATATGAATAAATGAATGAATGAATGAATGAAACAATCATGTAGTGCTTTATTCACGGAAAAGAAAAGCTTCCAAATAAACAGCTGAGATACCTCTGTGGATGCATTCGCGTCGGGGGGCATGGGAGGCATCCCCATGGGTGGGGGCGGACCCATCATCCCTTGTGGAACTGGAGGGGGGGCAGCATAAGGGTTATAACCATAGTTGTAACCGCTGTATTGATCATAACCCCAGTTTGGATAGTAATTGCTGTAGGACTGTTGATAGTACTGCTGTTGGTAGTTGCTGTTGTAATTCTGATTCTGGCTGTGGTAACTGTTTGTTTTATTGCTGTAATAAAAAAAGATAATTGTGAGATTTGATTGTTAGCTCTCAAGCTAGCCAAAGTCTCAAGTTTAACTGAGAGAAATGACAGAAAATAAAACAACATTAATCTACAATTAATAAACAATTACAACAGGAAATATTTAAGCAAACTATTATGAAACACAAATTAAAGCACTTTATCATGTGAAACGTACCCTTTGTTGACAGCAATGCTTATCCTGATTGCCTTTCCTCCCAGACCTGAGGCGTTCTGAAACTCCTCGAGAGCTTTCTTCTGTTCGGCCTCATCGCTGAACTTCACGAAGCCGTAACCCCTGCAAATTTCACAGAACTAGATCATCAGCAACCGCTCTCTTACTCTCCACAGGCCTCATCATTCAGTAAATGCATATTCCAATATTCAGAAAGTAAAATTTATTTGATGGTAGAACTTCTCTTTTACTTTTAACATGAAGTAGCATCACTTCAATTGTGAGTTGCTCTTGCTTACCCTATATGGGGAAAACAATAGTTTTAGCAGATTTGTAACAGCGGCAAATCACATCCATGTATTGTTTGGCCCTTTTTTTAGAACAGAAGGGTAAAGAGTATTGACTGAAAATAAACGTAACTTTCAAGTACAACGACCCAGAGACTGTAACAGAGTCCTCATTTGATTTTACTACCTCGTCTGTGTCGAAGATCAGTCGGACAAACTGTCAGAAAAAACAAGGTAAGGTTATGTGGAACAGATCTGATAGCCAAAAGCTTTCATACCTGGAGTTTCCATAAGGGTCTGTGACAACTTTGCCTCCTTTGCACGAAGGGAATTTTTTCAAAAAGAACTGATGAAGCTGGTAGTCATCCACTTCTGATGTGAGATCTCCAACAAAGACGGAGAATTCTGGGCTGAAGGAAAATAAGAACAACTATGTAAGCTGAAAGAAACTCCATATTTTGTTATATGATATTGTTGTTATTGATTAAACAAACCTTTGTGGTTGACTGCCACATTTAACAAAAAGAGCTGCTGGTTTGCTTAATATAAGTTTAGAATGTCAAATGCTACTGTAAACTTGATGTGCAACAAGATTTGTGTCTTGCTCTTAGATTTACTTACCCAGGCTCTGGCCTCTTCCCATATGTTGCATAGTTTAGCTTGAACTTCCTGGGCTAAAAAAAGAAAGAAATATTTAAGCAAATAAAATTGTAAATTGCGTGTAGTAAGGACGTAATTGGCTTGCAAGTGTCATATTATTAGATTAAGAAAGCGTTATTATTTTCACATACCTCCACCAATCAGAACTGGCTTTATCCCATTCGTCAGCTAGTTCCTAACAGAGTTTATTCACCAACTTGAAAAAAGTCATTTTATAAACAGCCTCAACCACCTTCCTTAGGGAAGAAATTGAGCTCTGTAACTCCCATCACTAGTAATATATGGAGTAGTAATTAAAAATGTTTGTATGAGGTGGGGGCCATGCTGGTAATTCTTTCCTATAATAATCTATAAATTAATATTTGAATAATTAAACATAGATGCCAATGCTATACAATTTAATGGCTGCAACTCTGGCATCTCACCGGATTTGATGCTGGAACCAGCTTTCCATTAAGCCTCTGCACACACCGGTCAACGCTGGGCTCATCTGCCAGCTCCACAAAACAGTATCCAGCCGACCCTCTGAGAAAACAGAATAAACTGTTAACATCAGTACAACAAATACAAAGAATAAAAAAATGTATTACATTATTTATGCTAAAAAAACTGAATTACTTGATCTGTGATTTATGGTTTTACAGAGATCCACTTAGTCTAAACATTACGATAAAGAAACACATTAAAAACCTGTAGACCACTGTAGCCTTAAAATTCAAAGATATGTGAACTTACCCAGTAAGCCTATGTGTGATGATTTTGACATTATAAGCTGTCTCCCCCATCGTGCTGAAAGCCTGCTTGATGAAGGTTTCATCCATGTATGGGTCTAACTGTAAAATAAATTAGTATTAATGGCCTTTTTGGTAAAAAAAAACATATCACAACATATCATATTTCCAATACTTCAGCTTATGATCAATGTTTCTAAGCATGCAACATAGTACAGTTGGTGAACGGCAGGAATGAGAGAACAGGGCAGTTCAGAGTTCTGCATCACAGTTCGTTCTCAAATGACTTAACACCAACAATTATGTTACATTTGCTAAACTACGGTGATATGTTATGATAACTTACGCAGTTGGTTATTTGGTGAGTTAGCTCGAAAATATATTCAAGGCATGTGGTTTCTTTTATTATTTACATTATGACACAGGAAAACTTGTACACAAATTTAAAAGGTCTGTTGAATAATTCTAGCCAATCTACAGATAATTACCGTGATATCTACAAATACAAACAAAAAACAAATCTGAACGAAAACTACTTCGTTGTTTTATTAGCAAGTTTTGCGAGTATCTAAATGGCCTGTCGGCCCCTCCAAGCGTACCATCATCGCGCTAAATCGGCATGATATGAATCTTTAATCTACATTCTCATCACATTTTTGAGAAAATTCAATACTTACATCGCCCATCCATAAGCTTGTCATTCGATTAAACATTTTGCCAAATTGTCCCTCCTCAGTTTACCGAATCTTAGCAACACGGTTTGTTTCAGTCTATGCGTGGAGATACGTGATGCTAACGAAACGTTGTGTGAAACACACTTCCGCTTCCGGCCGAGCACACGAAGAAGAACTGAGCCGAAGAGTCAGTCCTAATGTACTGAGTAAACGTTGAGTAAGTGTGTTTAAATCTCGTTGTTTAAAACTACGAGCCATGTTATCCCTATTGATAAACTGTAAATGATTACATTGCTAGCTGTTTATTAGTACAATTAAATAAAGCAGTGTGCTGCGCAAATGTTGTTTTGCGTTTGACCACAAGGGGCAGTAATTCAAAAAGGTCTCCCTGTTGTCTCCATAGTAGAAAGAGATACCTGACATGCTATTTGCTGATGACTTTGGTGCGATATTGAAAGGAAAAGCTTGTTCTAGACAAAATGAACGCGTTAGGAGCAACATTTTGTCGTTTTTCGGGAACTAAATACTTGTGTTGGTATGTGTAACCCCTTATTTAAAAAAAAATGTCATGATAACGTTTGAACGTTGTTCATTTTATATAGCTGCTTAGTGATAACTACACAGTGACAACCACAGTTTACACTGATGCATGTAAATAATTTTTACTTTGAACAATGTCCATACACATCTTATAAAGAGGAATGAGGAAAGTTTAATAGAGATTGTCGGACGCTAAAGTGATTGTTCTGATTTTCCTGTTTCTATCCTAATGAACTTTCAGGAGTAAAAGCACTCCTCTTATGGTTCCCACCTGCTGTCAACTGCGCTTGATCAGCTTCTCGGTTCTATCAAGGACGGGGCCAGACCAGAGAACTGTCCTGCAAGGAACTTTAAATACCAAAGCAGAGGGAACCTGTGTTTTCCAGCAACCATTCTGGCACTATCAACAGGTCCGTACAGGCAAACGTGGGACAGAATATCAACCAAAGAACATCAAACGGAAGAGGACCCACGGTTGGATCAAAAGAATCAGCACTCCGGGTGGAATCAAAGTAATCCTGCAACGAATGCTCAAAGGACGAAAATCCCTTACGCACTAAGACTCTGTAGAGGACACTTGCTTTGATAAATCTTTCAATTCTCAATAAATGTCAGCT
The DNA here is from genome assembly GCA_036877575.1 of Botia almorhae. Classification (NCBI taxonomy): domain Eukaryota; kingdom Metazoa; phylum Chordata; class Actinopteri; order Cypriniformes; family Botiidae; genus Botia; species Botia almorhae. Next base: position 7,339 of record JAZGTJ010017134.1, read on the forward strand.
TTTGGTTTATATTCAAAATTGTGGTGACATTGAAGAAATGAATACCTGATGTCAAATGAAAACAGATGTCGAGTTCTTTAAATGGAAGTATTTAGTGTCATCTTCTAATCCATCTTTTCACTTTAATTTATGTGAATAACTATATTCATGATATTAGCCACAGCGTCTGATGTGTGCAGTCCACATTGCATGGCATAGATATAAAAGCAATCAATATGGCCAAAAAATGTAGGTAACAACAGCTGCGAAAATATAAATAAATATACTTTTCTCAAAATATTTTGTTTATTAATGTATTTTATTTGAGTGAATTTAACTGGATGTGCATGTATTATTGCTAAAGTAGCAATATGAAATAAACTGCAAAGTCAGCTGTGTGCACAGGTTGTGATGCACTTTATACATTTATTTTCACAATATATGTATAAAGTTCATATAAATATATGTATAATTTATTAGTCAATGTAATAAATTAAGTCATATTGACCATTTTCTGTAACAGAAATGTTCTGTAATGTGTAGAAGAATAGAACCATATGATCAACAGAACCATGTGACCATCAACATCCCTTGCAAAATATATCATAAGTATTTATGCTGTTATTCCATGCAACTACTGACAAGATTATGGACAAAATGATGCCACATACCTGAGTAATGTAGGTGGGGCTCCTCCAGTGTTTTTGTAGGGGTGTCCAGTGTGCCCCACTTTTATGCCAGTTCTGCTTTCTGATGCTTCCTCTCTAGAAACAGTGTTGCCCACAACACATTGAAAAGGCCAAATTATCACACAGCAGATATAATGGCTTGTCTGCATTTAAAAAGGCTTGCTGATGAAAACCATGCCTCGAAGCCAAATAAAAAACATGTACTGTTTTGTACTATTTATACCTCCATTATGTAGAAATGTGATATCAAAAGCAAATACCTGCCTGATCAGACTCAGCAAAGATCTACAGCAAAAAGCCAATCACTGCTGGGTAGAGAACAGAGTCTGTGTACAATCCTAACCCACAAAAAGTACATGACAAGCTTGACTGCAATATAATCACAGATTTCACCTTCCAGGAGCAGGAGAACAAAAGCCTAATTTATTAGGCCTAATTTACTTTATAAAATGAGTCTTTTCTCAAAGTCCTAATGGCAGAGCCTTTGGGAGTAAAACTATATAACCAGTAGAAGTTACAAGTTACAAGTGGAGTTTATTGTCATTTCAACCATATAAAAGTACATAGTGAAATGAAACAACGTTTCTAGGTGCTAAGGTGCTCCATTAAACAAACACTGAACATCACATCACTACAAGGGCTACATAATTTTTACATAAATGAAAATGTAATACATTTGCATAATAAAACATGCAGTGCCTGGTGCTTTGTATCCAGGATTCATACTGCAGAATATTATATATTTGTTAGTACCTCTCAGTCAAAACAAAAGAAAGAAATTAGATACATAAGACTTTGTTTGCTAAATGAAAAGCCTCACTGGAATTAGATTACAGAGCCATTGAAAGACACCAGCTATCTCAAAATAACTGTTGTGTGTGCTGGTAAAAAACACAGCAGTTCTTACCTAGAGGTTGTTTCTCACAGACTGCCTGAACCCAGGACATCATGAGCTTGTTCAGAATTCTCTTCTCATGAATGGAAACATCTGAAGAATTACACATCTCATTATAAGCGCTGGTACTGCAAAAAATACACACATACACAATTTCAATCAAATTTGAAGAAAAGCATTAAAAAGAATTTCTAATCTAAAACAAAACATTTTAGTTATAAAGTTTACATATAAAAAATAAAATACACACATGCTGAGTTGTCAGTCTGTAAAAATACTGCATAATGAACACAGCTGCATTTAACAACTGTTAAAAAGGTTTTATATAGAACCCCAAGGCATATTTTAAGAGTGTAAGAGCAGAACCTTCTCCTCACAACAATACGTTGTTAAGGCCAATAAACAGCACAATATTGTTATCAAACAGCACACATTAAATAGCAAAACTTCCTTTCATTACAGACATTATTTACCATGTAAACAAATATAAACCGTACCTTTAAGAGAACCATACTGTTTACAGTCAGGTGCCGAAAGCCATCATCAAGTGGTGGTTGGGATGTATACATTTTAGCAAATCCAGAACACTACATACTAGTTATAAATGTGTCCTACCAGCCTCCCTCAAAACAAAGTTGTGCTTTTGTGACACCTAATTAGTCTATTTTTATTCCCAGCTTTTCCATTTCTATTTAAAGGTCTCGTTATGGTGACCAATAATTTGGACAAGGTGTTAAACTGTTTTAATAACACCACAAAAATGACCTAGACCTTAAAAAGGCTATTTCTAGAATTCAACAAGAGATGCTTTTAGCAGAATATTGGGCAGAAAGGGCAACCAGGAAAGGAAATGCAATTAGTGCTTGTGAATGTGAGCTACAGAGGACAAAAGGTGAAAAGTTCTGTGACCGAGGTAGGAAGGAGGTAATAATAATAAGAGGCAATGCGTTTCCTGTTGGAGGGTGGAGAGGGGATATTTACCCCATCATACATCAGTACACCTTGCTTGTTTTTAAAAGACCCTTCAGTCAGTGCTATTATACTGGGGCTTGCTTAAAAAGGCAACAACAGGTGTGTGGTTTAATCTGGTCTTTTTTTATAGAATTGGAATTTCCCGGTTATAAAACCAGGAAATCTCAATTATGTAAAAAGGCCGAACATCAGGAAACACCTCTAAACCTCTTTATATAAAGTTCAGCGACACTGAAGCCTCTGACACTTAACATTCCACATCTACAAACAACAATTGTATTGTCTTCTGTGGATGGCTCTGTATCTTTAATAAGATCTTTCTTGTGCTCAAGGTCCTATATGTCAAAGCCACCAAGCCCTTAGTTTACCCTCTTTAAAATAAGAGATCTGATGTCTTAGGTGGAAAATCACTTATGTCAAACAAAGGATATCCTTTAAACTGGATAGCAGGCTACCGTTACGCCTCACCATGTAAATTGGCGCTCTGTGTCTCTGCCTCACTTTTTTCCTTTGCTTTTGTCTGATCCACTATTTTGGCATTCTTGGTAACAGGATGGGAAACCATTTTAAATGTTTTACATTGTTTACACATTGCGCAGGTTGCCAGTACCTACCTGTGCATTAGAGGTTTTCTTTTATTAACAATACTCAGATGTGTACATTGTTTACATGGAACAAATCTGAGGTTGATGTTATTATTTCAATTATTATTTTGATGTCTATGAATTTAAAGACTTAATATAAGCTTCCTGTACAATGTTTGAGTGGTAACTTAGTTTGACACGTTGGATTTGCTTTGGTTGGACACTTTTAAACAGAGCTTCCCACTGGCGCAAAGCAATGACAATAGCCTAAGGGTTAGCCAGAGCTATTTTAAGCTTATGTGAGATGAACCCTATTATAACATTTAATTGATGGTTGACCTCTAACTTCTAACTTCGTCTATGTAGTTTACTGTGTTAGTATCATACATTTATTATCTGCAGTCATTGTGTTTTTTTGTAAACACATTTTAGTTAGTTGTGTTTGTTTTTGGCCTGTTAACAGGCTCACAGAATGCAAAAACGGATGTAGCTGTAATTTCAAGTAAGGCTATATATTACATTTCAGTATTGTTATTTTTTAATCCAGGATATCTTAAATGCTTATTCATTCTTATATGTAACAAACTTTACATTTTAAAGTATCTGCTTATACTATTACAAGATGTTTCCTGGGAAAAAATTGACTAAAATTAAAAAAACTGAAATAAGAAAGGGTATATTCTAGTTATATTTTGTATTGTGGGTCAGAAATTTTTTTTTTGCAATAAAATTCTGTGAAAGACAACGACAACAGCCATAGGCCCACTTTCAAGGGGCCTTTTTTTAATACATATTTTATCATACAGTCACATTATCATTTGCTTCTGAAGTTCTGAAAACTATATACAAGCATAAATGAATGTTATGCACAAAAGATATCATCTATAATTCCACAAGATAGAATTAATAATGTTCATGTTATGAACTATAACAATAACATTAAAGACTTGCAGGAATGGTACATTGAAAAAACAATATCAAAGAGTTCATAAATGGATCTTTATGGATATTCCTGGTTTAATGGTTGATTTCGCAGGACTCCCTTAACTTGGAATTGAATAACGCTGCAGCTCCTTCAAATGCTGACTTATCTGTGCTGTAAACCAAACACAAGAGATAATGCATCATTAAAACCCCCCAGAAAACTATAATAACTGAAAAATAATGTATTCAAGCTGTTTTGTCTGAACGTACAGGCCTTCTTATGGTTTACCTTGGTTTATCAGTTGGCTGTCAATTCCACTTGTTGTTCTTCCACCTCCAGTCACTCCAACTGCAGGTATATGAGACCCCACTGAGCCAACACCCACACCTGCTCCACTTAATCCTGCGCTGCTGAATGATGTTGATCCAGTTCCACCTGATCCCAAATTGCCAGTTACGGTTGCACTTGATCCAAGACTGCCAATTCCTGTTAATCCTGTTCCAAGTCCACCCAAATCAGCTGTCCCTGCCTGGCCTACAGCCATTCTGCTTGATCCTGGCCCACCTTGAAATGTACCAAATGATCCTGTTGCACCTGATCCTACACTGCTATATCTGGAGCTGGATCCTGCACCATATTGACTGGGAAATCCTGTGCCACCCGCATTTGGTACGTTTGGTATACTGTAGGGGTTTTGCCCAAATGGATTCGGCAGGACGGGCTGTTTGAGATTGAGAGTTTAAGATTTCTTACACATACACATTTAAAAGATATTTCTATAATAATAAAAAATTTACTTAAATAAATAAATTAAATTAATTTACTTATTATAACTTATTAAACACACACACATA
>JAZGTJ010017135.1:0-12236 GCA_036877575.1 Botia almorhae
AATGTTTCCTTAAAACATACAGACCTCAAACTGCTTCATTAAAACACAGATACTAAGATGTTTCATCAAAACACAGATGTTAAAATGCAACTTATTTCCAACATTATTATTGTGTGTAGTTTGCTCATAATATGTAAATCTATTTCAAGGTAACTTTGAGTGAGTAAGTAAATGGATGTCGTTCATAACTGTGTTTTATTACGGTTAAGTCAAGTGAATTATAATAAGTTCAAGTGAGATTCAAGCGATTCTGTCATACTGCCATGCAGCCACTGTTACAGTATATTGTTGTATTGTGACATGTTTGTATGTGTTTATACTGCACTTTGGGTAGTTTTATGACTTATGTCAGTGTATAGTGAATTGAAGGGTGAGACCTTCTGTAAGTGGTTGTCATGGTGACACGTGTGCCTGCCCTTGTTGATTGTGTTATGTGTTTTACAGGTTAAAAATTTACATTAAATATGCAACCCATGCAGTGAATCCATATTTGCACACTGGGAAGTGTTACATGAACACACCCCGAGACTGTCCTGTAGATTCTGAAAATAATAGAAAAATAAATACACAAATATGTCTCTCTCATTTGGGTTGTTTTTCATTCAAAACAAAGAAATGACTTCCAACACGTAATAACTATTATAAACACGGTAAACAGTTTACCTCCTTTAGATAATGTAGTGTAATTTGTTGTTGATATTTTACCACTATAAACCATTTTTTGGGTTTCATTTGATCAATTTTTTTTAACATTGCTGCTACAGTTTTACAGCTGTACATTCTGCTGCTTAAATATATTAAATGCATGTATGACTTTTACAATGGTCATATTATCATCCATAATGACAGCAATGGTAATAGCAATAGTAAATTGTTAATGGCTATGACTGCAGCCACACCTAATGCAAACAGTCAGCAGATGACTGTGTTTCGTTGATATATTGACAATATTCTATGTTTATGAATTGTACTTCATTGCAATAGTTCTATGGCTATTTTGTGTGTCAACATACCACATGATTTGAAGCTGGCATTGTGTAATGTCACTGCTTGTTCTCTAATCCCAAATATGTAAATCTAATTTATAAAATGTAGTAACTTTGAAAGCTTTAGTGGACAAGCAGCATAATGGTACTTTATACTGATCACTGCAAGTACTGATCAATGTTTTTTTTAGATATATTAATTTAATATCTTTATAAGAAAACATTATATGTAATTCAATTACAATTAGCCTAAATAAAATGCCTCAAGTTGGAAATACAATCTGGGTAATAAAATATTTTTCTTTGATAGTTAGACCTTGCTTTTCATTATTGACCACTGGTCTAAATTCAAGACTCGTATGTCAAGAATTCATCTAATTGACTGCCTTAATGTGTTTATGCTCCTTTTGTTAGCTTGACCAGAACTGAACATGCTTTTCTGGCAAATCGTTTAAGGTGTGAGCAGCCTTTACACTAACATCAGCTTGTTTTGTTTCCATGTATTATACTCTGGTTCCTACGGACAGCTGAGACCGACAGGCCCCAGCCTTGATGCTCATCTTAGCTTCGGTTCAGCCATATACGTAGCCTACTTAGCCTTGTTCTCCCAAATGATGACCACAGCTGTCGCCTGTGTCAGCCTGTGTCAATCGGCTGTGAAAAAAAAGGGCTAAAAATACAATTAAATAAAAATGTATTATTAACATTTTGTATGTGTTATGAGAATTTAATTTCAAAACTAAATTATACAACCACGCTGCTAATGTAATTTATATTATAATCACAACTGTAAATTTTGACAATATATCAGTTTACATTTACTCATTTAGCAGACGATTTTATCCAAAATGACTTACATTGCATTATACTATACATTGTTTCTGAGTATGTGCAATCCCTGGGATCGAACTCATGACCTTGGCGTTGTTAACACCACGCTCTAACCACTAAGCTTTCTCTACAGGAAAGCTTGGGATTTTCATTATAAAATGGAAACCTTTTCCTGATAAACAGGAAAGTTTATCAGTGTAAATGACCAAACTCGCTTTTTTGCCTGATGAAAGACTGATAAGCTCAGCATTAATGTCATTGTGGTTTTGGCTGTGTCACAGTATGCAAAGGCAGCCATAGCAAACAACATCTGAGACAAAGTTTGGATTGCAGCTGAAATATGATCTATAAATTAACAGCTTTTATAATAGTAGGGAATTGAGTGGTGTAAAATTGGTGTAATTATTGTCATTACAGACAGGTTGTCTTTGCCCACTTTTATTCAATTAATCTAATCTTCAAAGCCAAAGAAGTAATAATAATAATAACAGAGTGATATTAATCCAGAGTGATGCCCAGACATGTAAGTAAACAAAGTGGTTTAAGCAAATTGTAGGTTTTAAGCAAATTTAACTAATATAAAAACCACTACACAACCCTGTCTCACAAACAACAGTCCATTCTAAATCATGATTCTTAACAGCATTTACACTTTCCTTTTGGGTTTTACAAACTGTGTCTTTTTTAAGGTTTCTTGCTCATCATCTGAATTCAGCTTGAATGGAGATTACTTATTGGGAGGCCTTTTCCCTGTACATGAAGTTGAACATGCAACACCACTGTTTACCCTGGAGGCCATTGAATGTAAATGGTAAGAAAGGATCTTTTTATTGCTTTTGATGAGGTGGTCTTAACAAACCCCATCATCTGGATTTTTATTACATTTTTTGTCTGTGTTTGTTATTCTCAGTATTTATTTGAATGTTTGTAAATCCAAACACACACTGTGATTTTGGCCACAATTTAGTTATCTATGACAAATTCTGAAAAACCTGTAAGATTTAATAGATAAATAATTTTTTTAATCTTAGGCCAAAATCTGTAGTCTTTGAGTTATCGCTAGTTTGGCATGTTTACTGACATCATTAAGGCATGTAATGAACAAAATTAATGCTACAACTAGTTTTGGTTTGCTGCTAACTACCATTTAAACACAAGAATGCAGTTTACGGAACATCATTGATTAATGACATAAAACTCAGGACAAGTCTTCTTGTATACTTCCATTTTTGGAAGTATGACGACTGTCATACAGTCCGACATTATGACTACTGAGATTCTACAGTGTGACATAGAGATCATGTTCTTACAGTCTGACAAGCAATAATTGCAAAGGAATCACACAGTGTGCATATGGCTTAAGGCAAAACTTAAATTAAGTGCAATTAACTTTACTGATGTTTTCTAGGCACCCTTTTTCAAAATCTGGCTATCAGATGCTCCAAGTAATGAGGTTTGCTGTTGAGGAGATTAATAACTCCACCACTCTGCTGCCTAATGTTTCTCTGGGCTATGAAATTTTTGACCATTGTTCTGACACTAGGAATTTTCCTTCAGTCTTCAGTTTTGTCTCACAGAAAGGATCAATAAAACCTCGAGAAAAACTCAACAGTCATCAGTCTAAAGTGGTCGCTTTAACAGGACCATATGGAAGCACAAAAACTATTACTATTGCACCACTGGTCACAATGGACTTTATACCATTGGTAAACTATTTATCATTCATACTCTTAATTGGTAAATAAATAACAAAGAAATACGCATATTTGTTAACCTTAATCCAGTAATATCAAACTGCACTATTTTGACCCAGATATACATTTAAGTATTGTTGTGCATAAAACTATATTATAGTATACTATACTGTATATAATATGTGAGTTTATTATGTTAAGTAAATTGTTGAAAAAGGTGTTTTATTCTCTTTCGAAGGTTAACTATGGAGCTACCAGCTATAAATTAAGTGATAAACTTCAGTATCCCTCTTTTATTAGAACAATCCCCAGCAACAAAGACTTGATACAGATGATCATTCACATCATAAAATGGTTTGGATGGAACTGGGTTGCCTTTCTTGGAGACAGTAACAGTGAAGATGGACTACAACTGTTTAACAAATATCTCAGAAATACTGGCATTTGTTTGGCGTATCAAGAGGCTCTTAGCCAAAAGGCAAATTATAGTCTAACACTTAAAAAGATTGATAAGCTTAACATCAATGTTATTGTGGTTTTCGCTGTGCCACAGTATGCAAAAAACATAATCAAAGCAGCCACAGCAAACAACATCCGAGACAAAGTTTGGATTGCAGGTGAAACATGGTCTATGAATCAGCATCTTCCAAGAGAACCAGGAATTGAGAAAATTGGAACAATTATTGGCATTGCAGAGAGATTATTATCATTACCTGGATTTAATCAATTCATCTATAAAGCCAAAGGAACAACTAATAGTAATAAAAAAGTTTATTGTAATGACAACATTAAGAGTGAAGTCCAGTCTAAGACATGTAATCAAGATTGTGACAACTGCACATTGTTGACCGCAGAGGAAATTGTAAATGAAGATTCTACATTCTCCTTTGCTATCTACACTGCCATATACACCATTGCTCATGCATTACATAAAGTTCTGCAGTGCAAAATGAATGAATGCCACAAAAACACATCAGTTATGCCATATATGGTAAGTGAATGCATTTGAATATACATAACAGAATTATTCATTATAAAACTTTAATAAACCATATTCTAGTTTAAAGACATTACTTCTGGTTATATTTTATTATTGTGTAAGACTATAGAACTGTCAATCGATTACAGGTGTCATGAATTGAGAAATCAAATTTTAAACACAAGAGAGACACAAACAGAGCATTACTTGAGCAACTAAACCACCATTTACCTGCACATTGATTTGCACATTGCCTCCATCTCACTTTTGAACTACACATTACAGAAATTGCCTATTTTAAATTGTATTGTTTTTTGTAGAAATATTACTAACATTCAGAGAACTGTGAGCTCAGAGAACATAAAATAAAAAATACAGTTCATGGCCCCTTATAAAATTTATATATGGGTGCCCAAATGTAATGTAAAATATTACTAAAACCGTCCCAGTTTTGTCGAGATGTGGATATGGAAATTGCGGGTGGCAACTGTTAAAAGTAATTAGCTAACATTTCCACAGTAAATGCAAAGCACAAAAGGTTTTGGAAATAAAAACACTGTTTATTTTCTTTAGAGTACACCCTCTTTGAATTCTATGGTTTTTCAGATTAGGACATAATGAAAAAAATACAACCTCAGATATAAATAACATGACATAACCAATTTAGCAGCAATAACTTGAAATAATTGTTGGCTGTTTAACTTTATAAGTCTCTCATATTGATATGAAGGAATTTTGGCCCACTCTTCTTTACAATGTTGATTCAATAACAGCTCTCAAGGTCCTGCCACAGCTAAAGAATCAAATTGTTGCAATAGTTTGAGGTATGGACTTTGACTGGGCCATTGCAAGACCCTGATTTTTTTTATTTTTTAGCCATTCTGTTTTTGATTTGCTTGTGTGCTTGGGATCATTGTCCCCTTGCATGACCAATTTTTAGCCAAGTTTTAGTTGTCAGGTAGATGCCTCACTTTTGACTGGAATACTGGTATACAGACAATTTCATGGTCGAGTCAATAACTGCAAGGTGCCATCACCCCTCCATCACTGATTACATTTACATGGAAAACAATATACCAGAATTAACCCAATTATGACAATACTAAGAGTTAAGAAACTAACATGTAAACAGCAATTTCTGATTAGCTGATTCTGATTAAGAACATTGTTCCAGAAGTCCTGCAATTTGTTTAGAAGCAACTTTGCAAATCTAAGCTATGCTGCAATGTTCCTCCACACAGGCTTTATCTAATTGTTTTAATTTCTACTAAATTGCACATTTACCATGCAAACTAAGGTCGGTAGAGTCTGAGACGTAACTCTTAATGTTCCTTCCAATTTCTCTGCACAAAGCAATAGTCTATTCTTAGCATTGTGTAAACATATACCTGACAGCTGCAACCTGCCAAAACTTCCGCTGGCCACACTTGCTGATGATCAGTTAATCAGGGGCATTTGATTAGGAACACCTAGACGTATTAATAAATAATTATAGAAAAGCTACACCGAATTAATAATTATTACGAAAACTACGCTGAACTTCACTTTATCAAATTTGCAACTCTGCTTTATAAAAATTTGCTGACTCTTGGTGCAGGACACCTATTTTACTACTAACCCTATCACTCGGCATTAAAGACTTTTAGGAAAGATGAAATACGGGATAATACATGATATCTTTTAATATTAAGTCATGACCCTTAAAATAAAGCAGAGAAACAGACTCTGTTCCTGTTCCTGAAAAAGGGGACGTCCGGTCACCCCAGGCAACAAACAATCCTATTGTAAGAGTATCATGGATATCATAGAAATTAAATGTTGATGATTAGCAATAGGCAATTACTGCCCACACAGTGTTTCCACCAGTTTTAGCTTACTAAAGCTTACTTTAGTCTCTACCGCTATGATCCAGCCACATTACACATTTTGGCTAACCTTGGGGTTTCCACCTAGGGCAGGTACTCTGGTGTGCAAACATATTTTCATGTTAAAATCAATTACAACTAAATCAAATGGATCATATTTTTAATATGTTTTATTTGCTATTTATTTTGCTAAAAAAGAAACATACATATACTTATATCAGTTCAACTCACTTGGTTCTCTGTATGTTTGGTATGTTTGACAGATTCTGTTATGTTCTCAGTAAAATGAGTCGTGTACTGATGACTCAAACTAGTACTTGGATTAATCAGTCGAATTTACAAACTACATGTTAACAAAATTTATTAAATCAATAAACTTATTTTAGGCACCCGATCTTTACAGAAACAGCCTTTATGTAAGGCTGATAAGATACAGGTGTGATAGGAAGTCAGAAAAAGGGTCAGGCTGTCCTCATGTGGTGATGGGGGGAAAATGGCAGATTCAGTGGCAGATATGGCAGTACCGTTGGATCAAATGGTTAGTTAATTGACTGTGGCTGTCCTTGGTGGGCCGTTTTAAAGACTAGCCCAGGAGAATCATGCATATGCATGTCCCATCAATGTTTAGCTGAAGATTTAGTTTTAAATGTAATAATTATGTATCAGATTTACTTTTAAATTTAACACATGTATTATGATTAAATAGATATACCTGCATTCTTTTGTGCTCTGCATTGTTTTTGAATGTGTCATTTTCAATAGCTTATTACTTATTTTGTGGTTGTGCTAGATGGTAGTGCTTCAATCTTAAATTACTTTAGCAGGAAACATCTTGGTTACAACTGTAACCTCTGTTCCCTGATAAAGAGAACATTTTGTTCTGTCCTTGTGTGAATTATGTGACACTAGGGGGTTCTCTCTTGGGAGCCCAGTCACTACCAATCTTTTTAGAAAAGACCTGTAAAAATTGCATGCCACCCTTTGGATATCTGGGTAAAAACAGAGCTGGCATGTGCCATTGATTCAAATTTGTGCTGAGGAGCACAATTCAACTCTGTGGCCAGAGGGACACAATGTTTTGTTTTCTCCATCAGTAAGTGGAGGTTATAGTCATAATTAAGACATTCCCTTTCTGTCACTCATGCGATGTTGTGTAGATCATGTGACACTAGGGGTTAAATATACATGTCAAAAGGTGTTGCAGAGTTGACAAAGGCAAGCTACTTTGTGCCTCACAATGGAGGGCTTGTTGCACTTTGTAACCTTACAGCACACAGCACAAGTAAGGCATTCTTACACCCTCCACTATTGTGGGGAGAAGAGCACTTACCTGATGTTACTCTAGCTGATTGCCTTTTCCTTTGTTCCCACAATATTTTCCAGCTGGGCACCTATATACAAAACTGCACTAGAAATTTTTCTTTAGTTTTCTGAAAAGAATACACTACATTGACTACATGTTATCAAAGGGAAGTCCACATTTGTTAAATAGCATATGAGTTTACCAAAGGAGATACACTCATAGAAAAGGACCCAGTGAAGTGCCGTATTCTACAATAGGGCCATAAAATCACAGGAGCTGGGGCAGAGAGTCTGGCAAGGTTTGCCAGCGGAGGAACCGGACATTAGCGAATACATTTATGGGATTGCCAACCAGAAACTGGCATGTATTAAGTATCAAGCCCAAATACACGACTCACCAGAAAAGGGGCACACCACAGGGCTGTGTCTAAAAGGCTGGCACAGCATGCCCCACCTTAGTAACATCCAGACCAACATATGCTTGCTCTGAATTAGCAGCCATGACTACTAGCAACTTAAGGCAATTCAAATGCCACCATAGATGGGGCCTTGTTCAATGCCCCAAAACTGTTTGCCCATTGCATACAGCACCCTAGCCTGGGTTGGATGTGTCCGTTCTTACAATGGCACATCTCAAAATCTGTTTCAAGGGCACCCTGGCCTGAATAATTATGGACTAAAAGCACAGCGACGTTAGCATGATTATCACGCTATGGCATCAAGCTATTCTCAGGACCTGACCTTAAAACCTTAAAACTTGTGTGCACACAGCATATTTCAAAAGTAAGCTACAGTGATAGTTAAAAATGCAAATGCAAATGCTCTGCTCCCTCAGCAGAGCCAAGGTCACCTCTGTGACCTTTATTAAACAGGGACAGGGCCAGACCAAAGGGGCGAACATTGTACTGGTAGGCTCCCCCTCAATATCAAACCAAAGAAATCATCTGTGTTGAGGAGTATCAACACATGGAAAGATGTGTCCTTCAGGTCGATAACTATGAACCAATCCTAGTGGTGCACTGATGACAGGATGTGCTCCTGTGTGAGCATCCTAGACATGCAGGTCCAGGATCCCAGCAATCCACTCCCCTTATTCAGCATGATATTTTTGCCAGAAGGATGGTCACCTCTGCCTATTAAACTGGGGCATCCTCACCCCCTAGGTACAGAAGATGCCTATAAGCCGGGGCAGATGTCTGGTGAAGTGGGGGCAGCCGGGGTGCAATGTGGACATGTCCTTAAAATGAAGAAAGGGCTTCTTTAAAAAGACACCGGTGTGCAAACTTTTTTAGTCACCCAGGGGAAATTCAAGCACAAGTATGAGGTGAGCAATCCGCCCCTTATATCCAGCAGTGTTCAAAGTTGGCAAAGGCATTGAGATGAACAACATCATGTGTCTGGCTCTAAAGAACAAGTCTGAATGAATGGTACATGTGAACTTCTTTTAAACATGGATATCCGGGGTGGAGAGTGGCATGCAAATTCCATTTGCAAATTTTAACTGGCTTTTTCTAAAAAATTGGTCTCCCAGAGGCAAACCCTTAGTGTTACCTTAATGACAATGACGATGATAGAATTGAATTGAATTGGTAGATAGAATTGAAACATTTTATTTGTAAAATAAACATATGAACAGACCTAGTTATATTATTATTATTATTATTATATTGTTGTTATTTCATTTTAACAAAATAATAAATGCATAAAAAGAAATATTATATTAATAAGAAAACGATCATTTGTAATTTGTCGATTAATTGTTTGTTTTAACATTTTAAAATGTTTTCTATTCACCACATTTTACAAAAGCTTCTGGAAGAAATTAAGAAATTGGATTTCCCTCTTATTGGCCGTCATATTAAATATGATGATAATGGTGATCCAGCTGTCGGTTATGCAATTGTGCTCTGGCACACTGAAACAAATCCTCCATGGATTGAGATGGTGGGAACTTATGACACATATCCAGAAATTATTTTTACCATCAACAATTCTCTCTTGCCCTGGCATAACAATGGTTCTGTAAGTTACCTCTGAGAGACTTGATGAGCCTTTCTATAAACATTTTGCTGCCTGTCAACTTTAATAACACAATTCTCTATTCCATAAAGATTCCTTTCTCAAACTGCTCTGTTGAGTGTAAAGAGGGATTTTCAAGGGAGCATAATGGATATCATGATTGCTGTTTTCTGTGTAAAAAATGCCCCAAAAACAACTATGTGAATTATTCTCGTAAGTACACTTTGATATTTTAGCTTTTAATTATATCACCATAATACTTTACTGTAGGTATGGTGCTTATGTCTGCCTATCTGCCCTCTATTTGTTGAAGTCCTGTTTCTGTGGCCTTGCCCTAATTGTTCCATTTGGGTTACCTTTGATTAGTCCATTTATATATACCCATGTTTCTTGTAGTTGTTTTCTGGTGTTGTTTCTGTATTGATGTTCTTGCCTTGTGTTTTTTATTAGATTATCATTTTCACTTGGATTTGTTAAACACTCTCTATTCGCACTTGAATCCATTTTTCCTGTCTGATTTGTTATCAGTCTTGCACCAACTGTTTACAAACAGTTTTACTGTACGTTATAATAATACATTTATTTATATTGTGCAATTAAGCAACTATAATAAAATAAAGTAGAAAGATCAACACACACACACACACACATACACTATATTGCCAAAAGTATTTGCTCATCTGCCTTAAGACACATATGAATTTAAGTGACATCCCATTGTTAATCCATAGCGTTTAATATGACATCGGCCCACCCTTTGCAGCTATAACAGCTTCAACTGTTCTGAGAAGGCTTTGCACAAGGTTTTAGGAGTGTTTATGGGAATTTTTGACCATTCTTCCAGAAGCGCAATTGTGAGGTCAGACACTGATGATGGAGTCTGGCTCACTGAGGCTCTCTACGCACTGTTCTTGAGCTAATCTGAAGACCAAATGAACTTTGAAGGTCTGTAGCAATTGACTTTGCAGAAAGTTGGCAATCTCTGCGCACTATGTGCCTCAGCATTCGCTGATCCTGCTCTGTCATGTTACGTGGCCTACCACTTCGAGTTGCTGTCATTCCCAATCACTTTCACTTTGTTATAATACCACTGACAGTTGACTGTGGAATATTTAGTAGTGAGAAAATGTTACGACTAGACTTAACAGTACCATTCTGGAATTCACTGAGCTCTTGAGAGCGGCCCATTCTTTCACAAATGTTTGAAGACACAGTCTGCATGCCTAGGTGCTTCATTTTATACACCTGTGGCCATGGAAGTAATTGGAACACCTGAATTCAATTATTTGGATGGGTGAGCGAGTACTTTTGGCAATATAGTGTACAAAATTGCATAAATAGAAATGAATAAAACTAAATCATAAACAAAATCTTAATTAAAACAGTGGTGCCGGCATGACATCCTCTCTGGAGACATTGCCAAAATTTGGCCTAGAATATGTAGTTTGCTTGGTGAAAGAGCATACCAAAGTAATACTGGATAAGGGATAAAAGTTCTTTGTCTAAAAGTATATTTTTAACTTTTTCTACTAAAATAGTATGTCGATTTGCAGTATTTGAGCAAATAAATTGTATGTCTACAAAATAATAAATGTCTACAAAGAAATAAATGCTAACGCAAGCCTACTCGTGTCATTTACATTGATTCATTTAGCAGACGCCTTTATCCAAAGCGACTTACAAGCAATGAGAACATTTTGTCCTAAGGACCAACAAGCCGAGTCTACAAGCTACATTTACAAGTGCATATTGTACTCTGTTTCTAGAGAAAGGATGAATTTTTTTGTAGAAAAGAGTTAGAGCGTTAGGGATTGGTTAGGTGTCTGCCAACAGGTGTGCTTTGAGTTGTTTTTTGAAGGTAGTTATGCATCTCGGGTGGAGGCTGGGAGGTTATTCCACCACAAAGAAACAGAGTAGGTGAAAGTTTTAGAGCATGATCCGGTACCTTGTTTTGGGGGAACGATTAGACGTTGTTCATTAACTGACCGTAGCTGGCGGGAGGGGACATGTGTCTGGAGGAGTGACTTGAGGTAGGGGGCGAGGTGCGCCACACTGTTCTGAAAAGCAAGTGTCAGAGATTTAAATTGGATGCGGGCTGCTATGGGTAGCCAGTGGAGTAAGATCAGTAGGGGTGTGACATGCGCTCTTTTTGGTTAATTGTAGACCAGACGTGCTGCAGCATTCTGAATAATTTGCGGGGGTGTAGTTGCATTGGCTGAAAGGCCAGCCAGAAGGGCAATGCAGTAGTCCAGCCTTGATATTTCCACTGCTTGGACTACGATCTTTTGCTTGCTCGGACAGGAAAAGTCTGATTTTCCTGATGTTGTAGAGCACATTCCTGCATGAGAGATGGTTGGAATGTGTGAGGTGAATTTGTCAGCCGCCTTTGATACTGTTATCACTGGGCGTTTCGGGTATAGCACTTCAGTGAATCAGTTCCTACCTCTCTGACAGGTTGTTCAGGGTGTCCTGGAGAGGAGAGGTGTCCAACCTGCAACACCTAGACACTGGGGTGCCCCAGGGTTCAGTTCTTGAACCACTCCTCTTCTCCATCTACATG
>JAZGTJ010017136.1:0-12236 GCA_036877575.1 Botia almorhae
TGCCTCTATATTGTGGCATTTAAATCCTGGCTATTTCCCTATCTTAACCAGTCTGTTTTTTGTGTTGTGTGATGGCATTTTAGTGCCTGAGCAAAAACACTTACTTTATGTTTACATGTTTATAAGTGACTCATCGGACTCAAATTAGTATTGTTTATAGTTGATAGTCTTCCTAGAAAGAGTTTAATGTGAACTTTTGGTAAACAAGTCCAAATTCTTCTGTCTCACGAACCTCTCCCAGGAACGCCTCCCTCTCCTCTGACGGATCAGGGGATGTACGGATTTTTGTAAGAACACTGAATATCTGTTATTCCCCTCCACAGCCCCACTGTGTCCCAGCTTCCACCTCACTTTCGCTGCCCAGTTTATCCCCATGGTTTAAGAGAGAGTCAGCGATTATTATATCTCTGAACCTCTGTATCACTGCACTTAAACAGACCCCATAACCTCTGCCTGTGTTGATCAGCCCAACAACTCACAGACTCATTCCCTTACTGTTCCCCTCTAAAGGGTATATGTGCTTTCCCTGAAGTGCCGTGGAATCTTAGATGCATTATGACTGAATATTAAGGATATGCACATCTGTGAAAAGTATCTGTTTTATTACCTGCTGCTACATACACTAAGATCCAAAGAAAAGAAAAGAAAACTTCTGTTTTGCTTATGTTGTTTAAAACTTCGAAAATGATATTAGTAGCATAACAATCTGAATGAACAGTTGAGTTGTACATGCACATGAATTTCAGATGTCCACCTTTTGCATTACTAACAGCATGTACTTAATTTGGCATGAACCCCAGTGATCCCCCAGCATGATTTGAGAATGTTCCAAACAGCATCTTGTGGGCTTCAGTGAAAGAAAGGAAATCTGAAATCAGTACAATGCAGTTAACCTGTCAAAGTTGCTGACATTTGATTAGTGACCTAGAAATAGTGCAGAATGTTTTTTGTCTTCTTTTGAATCTGCACGTTTTCCAGTTTTAAATGGAAAAAGACAGATTTTCAATGTGGGTTTAGAATTTTGGATCCCAGTGCAGATAGACTCAATCATACCAGCTCCATCTTTTTGGCTCTTAATGATCAGAACACTCTGTTCACAGCGGTCCAATTGAGAAAAGTTCCCCCCAAAAAGCCAGAGGGAGAGATCAAACCGTATTCACTAATGGAAAGAGAAGGTGGGTTACTCACAGGCTCAGTGTGTTTCTTTTAACACAATGCAGACCTTCAGTAGCTGACATTTACACAGACTAGCTGAAAACTGACATCATCCAGACGCTGTAATAAATCGTTTCAGCTGGAAACACTCAAACCTCCTTTTTACTCATTAAATGTCTTGGTTTGGTCCATTAGCTACTTTAGGTTGGTTACAGAAGAACATTTGTACAGTTAGAACACAGTTTGTTGTTCTAACTGGCTTTTGTCATGTGATATAGATATATTATCTGGTGTATTATGTATTGATTTTGAAAAAAAAAAGCAGGGCCACTGTAAATATAACCTATATAAGACGATAACAATGTTAAGCAATGTGTCAATTTCACAAAAAATTTCACAAAAGTGGATAAAGTAATAAGGTGTCAGATATTGGATACTGGACACAAAGTTGCATGTAAAAATCATTATTTGTTACTTTACATTTTATTCAGACAAATCCTTTCCATCTTAAAGTCAGCAGTTTTTGACCAGAATTGACCAACGTTCATGTCAATAGTCGAAAGTCTGTATACATGAGATTATAATGAGAGTTAATATTAATAAACCTTATCTAAATTTAAATCTACAAATTTAGTAACCTGTAAAGCAAGGATAAATAATTTCAGACATAATTTCCTTTCCTCTGCAGTGGTACGGGAGGAGCAGAGGGCTCTCCCTTGGCCGTTTGTACGTCCAGTGGCTCCCCCCCACTCTCCTCCTCTGCTTCCATCGTCCCCTCAGTCTCGTTCCCTCAGTGTGGGATCCTCCCCCAGCCGTGCCCCTCTCCGGCCCGGCGCGGCACCAGGGCTCCTCCAGGGTCAGAACCCCTCTTCCCAGCTCAACGACAACTGCAGGGCAAAACGCACCAGGTACATCTCCCTGACACCTAACACGCCTTTATAACATACAGGCCTCTTCTAAATCAAGCCCTTTGCTTGCAAATATTTACATTGCATCCTGTTCACATTTTCCATCTGCTGCTTTTTGGTTGATGTTAGAGCTTTTGGTGGAAGGCAGTGGCTCTGTGGGAAAGAGATACGGAGGTCATTCACGTTCGCTAAGAGCCACTTCCTGTGTTGGATGGGTGCATGGTCCACTTAGCAGCAGGAATTTTGCTCATTAGTGCATCATTTGTGTATTTGTGTGTGGCTCACTATCTGTGTGTTCTCCTTGATCATTTTCTTCTGTGAATCTCTAAACATTCTCTCCTTCTTTCTTCCTCCCTCTCTTTCATCTCTTAATTATGACATGCACATTGTGTTCCCAACTCCCTCATTGACATAACTCATTTGATGAGTTTGAAATTTTGTTTCCTTTGAACCACACACACTTCTATTTTTCTCATTTTCCTGACGTCTCTTCATCCACACTAGCTCTTTAAATAGATCTAGGCTCAGCTTTCATTGACCCTTAATCTTTAACAACACTGACTCAAACATGGCTGTGGTTTTTAACTTGTTAGCTAGCCTTAAGTATGATTTTGCCCTGCGAGTGTCTAACTGGCACCATTTTCTAAAAAACAATGGTTTGATATTACACATTTGTGATAGAAAATGACATTTTTTGGTCTTTTTCAGTATCCTTTCCACTACGGAGTGTTTTAGAATTTAGACAGTGGTACTCGCCACAACAGAAAATAGAATTTTAACAGTAAATTTTAGTGTATTTATTTTAATCCTCAGCTGTGAAACCTTTTCTGTCCTGAACACTTTGAGAAGCAAGTAATAAAAGCAGTTGGAAAAATGATAGTTATTCTTATGTAATCACTTATCAAGAAATTTAAAGGGATAGGTCACCCAAAAGTATAAATTCTGTCACCCACTTTATTCCATGGAAGACAAAAGGAGAACATTCTTCCTTCTCCTTTCTCATTCCACAGAAGTCAAGTTCCAAATGCAGGTTTGGAATGATGTGTGGGTTAGTAAATGATGACAGTTTTCATTTTTTGGGTGACCTGTCAATTTAATTTGTTGTTCAACGCATTATTGTACTATGAACATAAAGGAAATGGCATGTTGTTGTAGATTCTGGTCTGTTCAAGAGTCCTGATTTGATCTTATATTTGAAGCACCTTCGGATCACAGTTTAAGTCGTCTGGTTTTCATGGGCTGCAGCCTATGTTCAGTTGATACACAAGTTACTACATTTGCTACACATTAATGTTTGTCTCCAGATTAAAAATCCCACCTCAGTACACAATCATTGCCTTCATACTTTTTCATTGGAATTTGTTTTCATACAATATTGAGTTTTAAATTTATGTTTGCGGTTTTGTTTAATTATGTTTTTTGTTCCCTTTTTGTTCTTTTTTATTTACTTCCTTATCTTTCTCGTTCCACATGCATCTCCTTTTGTTTTTTTTCCTCATATTTTTCACTCTTATACTGTTCTCCTTCGTCCTCCGTTCCACCACTCTCCTTCCTTGCTGCTGTTTGTCCACTTTTCTCATATCCTGTAGTCATCAGGGTTTGGTTGCCAGGAGCAACCTCTACAGTCGCCATATCAACAGCAGACACCTCGGGCAATTATTGGCCGAACAGCAAAGCACCTTGAAGCTTCCAGGTAAAGCACCATTTGAACTGCAATCAACCACCTACCGTGACGAGACGCAAGGAATTACGATGGTCTGCGGGAAAACGCACTGGTGAACCATTAGCAGCTGTTGTGTTTCTTAGGGCTCTGTGAGAGAGTGTGTGAGACAAAGGCAAGGGCAGATGCAGAGGAACACAAAAACACAACAGAAAGGTCGGACAAATTTCTCACATAACTTTTGTGAGAGTTTCTTCTGGTGCTGGATGCGGTATTATTTACAACTGTATTGGAACCAAATACTATATCTGAAAGAACCGGAATTTCTAAGAACTAGTTACATAACTAAGGGGAATAACTACGCCTTCACAGAATCTATGCCCACAGATATCTACAGAAAGCTCAGCAGATTTCTGCAGAATTTAAACTCGTTTGTTAATTGTGTACAATTGCTATTGCTCATACTTAGGATTAGGGCTTTAAATAAAGGCTAAGTATTACATTTCAACATGTAACTCATCCTGCACTGTTTGTGCTATGAATGCTTCCTCAGATCATGCAGTTTGTTGGGAGGTGTGCTTTGCCTTTTAAGACTTTGCTTAAACAATTAAACAGACAAAGCTTTCATAGATGTATTTGGTATAAGCAGTTCTTATCATGTTTCATCACAACCAGCATGTTTAAGCCCTGCCCCCCAACAAATTGTTAAGGAACCACTTTTGAAATAACACTTTCAGCACAGAGCTGAAGAAAATGTTAGCATAGAAAATGTGAAAAAATTGTGCAGATTCTTTGCGGGCCTAGTTATGACTTTCATTCATTTTCTCTCCACTCAAATGTTTTAAATCTTTACTCGCTTGCCTTTTCTTCTTTTTCGTGTTTTCAGAACTCATTTATGCTGCTGCCAAGTTTCTTATTTCTGTCTCTCCATCTCCCCTTTTTTATCATCAGACTACCTCTTCAAGGCCAAGTTGTCTCGCTTCCAAAGCTCAATGCCTCCAAGAAAGATCATCAGCAGGAACAGACCTCCATAGCCCCCTCAGAGCGACCAGAAGAGCTAAGCAGTGACCATAAGAGCAAAGCTTTAGAGAACAGCCTCAGGAGAGGTAAGGAGCACTGGTCCAGAGCAGGAGCGGAAGACTGGAGGAAAGGTGGAAGATCTGAGATGGAGAGGGGTGAAGGGAGAGGGGGATGGTCTTGGACAGTCGGGGAGAGCCGATGTACTGCTCAATGGGTCCGGCAGAAGCAAGAGTATCGCAGCACGCGGCCGTGGTGATGGAACGCTGTAGAAGGACCTAGAAGCTCTAAGAACGTTGAGTAAAAGAAATAAACTAGATGCAAGGGAAATGTTAATGAGTCATGAAAAGTAATGAAAAAGAGAAAATAGGACTGAACACAAAAGTGAAAAAAGCCCTTTAATGTTATTATGAATTACTGAAAATATCAGCTGACATAAGACATGGTTTTAAGACCAACATGTTTTTAGCTTGTTTATATTTCAGCTATTCTCATTGTGTGCTTTAATAACCACAATTTTATAATATGATGTGCTTTCTCAGAACCAGTTCTATGCAAAAGTTTTTTTAAATAAAAAAAATAATTGCACAATAATGGCCTGAGTTTACTAACATCATTGCCCTGGAACATCACAAATGTTTTGGAACATTTTTGGAAGTTAAAATTATTTTTTTTAATCACTGTATACTGATCACTGTATTATGCTCGTTCATTGTAAAAATTATTTATATTTAACTCAGACAACCAGATTAAACCACTGAAACGCATTTGACCAAAACATTAGTGCATGTGGCACTTTGCAGTATGTCTAACATAAATTAGTAAATTAGGTTTCAGTTTTTCATTCATAAAGAGATTATCAACATAAACTTATCGCACTTGTGTCACCCAGTCATGTATTTCATCTAAAAAGTGCAATTATCTATACCGTCCTAAAATGTTTCCTGTTGAATGTGTCAGATTTTTGCAACATTTATGATTTATGAACGTATGTACTGTAAAGATTGTTTGTGTTAACTTAGGTAGTTAACTACTAATGACAAATGGAATCATATTGTAGGAATCATATACTGTTTAACAAACAAACTAAAAACCAAACACTGCAGGGACAAGTTCAGTGACTTTGAGTTCAGTGTCTTCACAGCGTTTTCATTCCTTTACAATACACATGCTTAAGATTCACATAAATGACATATACATCAATAAATGACCAATCTGTACTTATGCATTAACAACAGCAACAAAGCACAAATGAAGAACTGGCCATCAATGAAGTCAAAGCTGTAACTTCCACTGAGAACTTGCATTCTAATTGACTACTAAGAGCTGTATAATTGAATGGGTTTATGATATCTTTGTACGGTCAATTTCTGAAATCTTGGTGCATAGTTTTTCAGACATGTTTATCTAATTTCTTTGAATTCAGCAGTGTAGTTTTTAATCTTTATTACCTTCTACAGGTACAAAAAGTAGATTACAGTCGATTCTAAAATAAGTCATTAATGCTACTTTCGTCTAATAACACAACCAGGTTTGAGTCACAGAATGTTCTGACCATGGCTTACTCCTCTAGTGATCAGCCCATTCTTGCCAAACAGGTTTTTTCCTTTGTTGCCTGTCAACATACCATTTATTCCTTGCTTATCAGATGGTCTCCATCTAGCATCTAAAAAAGCCCAAAAGAAACCTTTTTAATAATATATTTACAGTTAGCACTTCTACCTGACATGACCCTGAATTTTAAACCATTGTGTCAAGTGATATTGTGCCTCCTATATCTATTTGTCACTCTTTTTTATTGGTCATTTAACAAAAACATTATTCAGTATTTTTTAAAGATTTTTTATAAAGTAGTTTATTTACTTCAGTAGTTTTTTATAAATAGCTCTCCTATAAGACAAGATAAGTGTGCTTTTCTCCTTTCTAACTGCCCCTTCATCTCTTTTCAAGGTCCTTTGAGTTATTAGGATGACCTCATGCTGGTTGGTTTGACCACATCCAGTTTTGTTCTAGTATGAATTCCTCAGTAGTGTTAGGTAGATCTCAGACTGAAGGAAACGGGGGTAACAGTCCATTTCCAGAAGGCAGTAAACGCGCTTCTGGGCGTGGGACAGAGAGGTGTGTGATGGGGCTTTTAGCAGCTCCAGGGTCAGTTCTCTCGTCTTACTGTCAAGATTTACCTGAGGAAGGGCAAGAAAGAGATTTGTAACTGACTTACAAATTCATGTAAATTCACAATCAGCATAGCAATTACAGGAAGAGTTCACTCAGAAGTGTAAATTCCCTGCCATCAATCATACTGTGTTAAACCCATATGAAATAAATAATGCATATTAGATATATTGCACAATACTTTGCAGAACATCCTCAATGCTCTTTCTTGTAATTGTCGCTGAAGCTGTTTAGCTCAAAAAAAGGAAAATTACAGTGAACTTAGTGTCATGTTCAAGAAACCAGCTTAAGATGATCTTGGAACATGGTGCATTATTCTGCTGGAAGTAGCCAGTAGAACAGGGCAGGTCAACTCTGGCCCACGTAATCCACTCTTCTGCAGAGTTTACCTCCAGCCATTATTAGACACACCTGAAGAAGCTAATTAGTCTAGAAGCTAGAGGCAAGGGGGTTAGATCAGGGTTGGACCTATCCTCAGTTAGTACATTAGGGCCCAAAGTGAGCCAATAAAATCTCCCCCATACCATTATACCAATACATTTACATTTAGTCATTTAGCCGACGCTTTTATCCAAAGCGACTTACAAATGAGGACAGCAAGCAACTTCGATTACAATAAGAGACAACAGTGAATAAGTGCTATACACAGGGCTCAGGTTTTTTAACACAGTATAAGTTTTTTTTTTTTTTGTCCCCAAGTAGAAGTGGGGGTGTGTTAGTAAATTAGTCGCGGAAGAAAAGACGAAAAAGATAAGTTTTTAGTTGTTTTTTAAAAATGGCTAATGACTCAGCCATTCTGATGGAGATATGGAGTTCATTCCACCAACCGGGCAGAGTGAAAGAGAGATACATCTTCCAATTATTTCCAATATTTTCTCTGTTCTGGTCTGTGCCTACTGTAGCCTCACTTTCTTGTTTTTAGCTGACAGGAGTGACACCCTGTGTGGACCTTTACTGTTGTAGCCCATCTGTTCAAGGTGTTCAGAAATGTTGTTCTGCATACTTCAGTTGTCACAAGTGTTATATTTGAGTTACTGTTGTCTTTCTATAAGCTTAAACCAGTCTGGCCTTAAACCAGTCTGTCCTCTTCAACAAGGCATTTTTGCCCACAGAACTGCTGCTCACTGATTATTCTTCCTCTGACTATTCCTGGTAGGGATGGTTGTGTATGAAAATCCCAGTAGATCAGCAGTTTCAGAAATACTAAACCAACCTACTGGGCACCAATAACACCCACTGTAATGCTTGAGGTTTGTACCAAAGAGCCTCTTGACCGAGTCTACATGCTGACATGTGATTGGCTGATTAGATATTTGTGTTAACGAGCAAATGAACTAAATAAAGTAGCCAGTGAGTTAACATTTTGATTGATTCCCCACAAAAATATATGGGTATATATTTTTTGGACATTTGGTCAACAATTCTAGTGGCCAGTTATTTCCTTTTGTGTTCTACAAATAAAGAAAGTCATAGAGGTTTAAATCACAGGTGTAAATCAACAGAATGACTAGTAAATTTCGGTAGTTTCATTTTTTTGGTGAACTACCCTTTGAATAACAGACAGACAAATATACAGCCATATATAGGCACATGTACCTCTCTGGGAGCACCCGTCTGGATGTAGGTCTCAGTAATTGCTTTTGCCCGCCTCTGCAGGCTGAATTTGTTCGATGATTGTCTGTACTGCTCACAAGCTGTGTGGAACTGCAGGTTTTCCTCACTGAACTCGGATCGCAGGAACGCTTCAAACACCGTTACTCCCACTGAAGGACAGGTGAGGCCAGGAGGTTGAGATCATGGAAGAGAAAAAACCCTAATCAACTGTTTGTGTTTATAAACGGAGGGGTGTAAGCTCAGATGACAAGTTCACACACCCACACACTTCACACAGCCACGGAAATGTGAAAAAGCACTTTGAACTTCTGTATCTTGTGGGTTTATTCGACGTCACAAATTCTGTCACATACTGTAACATTTCAGCTTACCAAGGCAAACACAAACTACTCCAATGCAAACATGTTTTACAAGATTAGCAAATCCAATAGTGTACACACAGTACACTCAAGTACGTTTTAAGTACACTTATATAACTTATATTACCCATTAAATAAGGAAAACTCTGCTGACACGTACATATTGTTTAACATTTTTTAATCGGTATTATTAATAGTCAATTTTTGTAATGGGGAACACTCAGGATTAAACCATTTCTACACCTCCCTCAAAAAACATGGAAACCATCCCCTCATTGTTATAGCAGTAATGGGACACCAGCTTGTACCCTACACGTGGAAAGTGTCTATTATGTAAGGTACCAAAATAGCAAAAACAGTAACACTAAGAGGACCAAATTCCTAACTCCATGTTATCCTTTGACCAAACGCCTGCTTTGGCTGTAACTAAGAGTGTATTATTAGATTTTATAAGTAACGCTCATGCTTATAAATTGCTTCCTATTAAGGGACAGAATGAAAATTAAAACATCAACAAATATTGATAAACACAAATTGACTCAGGCAAAGGGGTCAATTCCTATTTTCCCCAAAAATAACTATGAGCAAGTTATCTTTTTAAGGCTCTGCCTGAGTGGACTCACCTCATGACAAGATGATGTTAATCATTAAATACTTTAAATACAATAATCACTGTGGAACCATGACGTCTGTTGTCAAGACAAGCAAAACCGTATCCGGTATTACTTAGAACACTGTTTACACAGCACAAGCTTCATACACTAATAATATAACTCAGTAAGATATATTGCTTCATTGTATATTGTTTTGACAAACTGTAATAGGTGGTATCTTATGACTTTTTGTGGCAGTAAATAGCCTTTGATCTTTTGGGCCTAGCAACCCAGAACACCTTAGCAACTGCATAGTGACGCCCTGACAACCACTCACAACACAACAGCATTGTGGCATTGTGGCTTTCCACAGGCAAGAACTTTGAATAGAGTAACTTTGAGAGTAAGTAAATTGGTTCCTCAATGTTAGTAAGGGTTTTAATTATGCAATCAATGCATTTGACCACAAAACCACGAAACACTGTACCAATAACATGGTAATCTGTACAATGAGTGACCTACATAAACTACTTATATTGTCCAGATTAATCAGCCGTTCAGATTGAACAGGGAATAACCCTATCCATGTCATTTTTAATCAAAACAATAACGTTTAAAGCATGGAGGGGCAGTCAGCCCACTTCAGAAACATCTCAGGTTTCTAGAACAACATTCCAGGTCAAAACGTGATATTCTCCAGCACCATCCCACACTTTTCTCAGCATGGTCCATGTGACACTACACTCCCAAACGTCCTTTGACCAGCTGTTTGGTCACTCAAGCAGTTTACCAGTGTAAAAGTGAATGACTGCACTCACCTCTGCTGTCCAATAAAGCATCAAGGGATGTGGCCCAACGTTCCAACTCTGTTCTGCTAAGCTGAGCTCTGCCATGGCCCACCTGACTCCACTGTCTTAGAACAGGCATTCGAGAGCGCCTTTCCTTTGCGCTGAGAAAATCAAGAGACTTAGAAGCTTCTAAGATCCATGACAAAGATACTTTCACTAACAGAATCGCTAACGGTAGGTCAAAATAAGGGGCTGGAGATGTTTTTTTGAGATGCCAGAAAAACAGAAGGGTAAAAACTGGCCAACGGCGAATCACATTGTGTAATACTGAATGTTCATTGAATTGATTTACCTGCTTTGATTTTCCCTGTGTTCTGCACTAGTCAGGTTTGAATGTGAGGAATGCGGTGAACCCTTGCAGGAACAAAAATATAAAACAGGGTTACTAACAAACACTACTGATACAAAACTTGATTCCAGACTTTAAGGAAGTACAATTTACAAAAAAGTTCCATGACATAAACAAACGTCACAAAGGCATTACAACATCGAAAGTATTCTGACACTGTCAGATCAAGCAGATACCAAAATAGTTCAAACATTGTACGTTTTTTTCACAGTATGTTTCGGTTTGACACAATTTCTTGCCACAAAAAAACATTTTTTGACGCAATAATGTGATTCCTACATTAGAACTGGTGGTTCCCTTTTCACAGTTTGGTTCTCCTTTTACATAACTCGGATGGGAGAGTTCAAGGGATATAGAGGGAACTAATTCAAACAGAACTTAACTAGTTGTGCAATATAAAGCACACATGCCTTTTTCACTGTAATTCTTTTAAGAGATATAATAACCATTTCTTGGAGCAGAAGCCATGTTTCTGACGTGAAACAGACATCTTGTGCTGCTTGTATAAAACATAAACAGGAAATAAAATAAGGATCGCCCTGGGGCTTACTGAAGAACCAATTTTACATTTTCTGGTAAAATACGGGTTTTAATGCTTAAAAACCTAAATGTTTATTTTTTTGTGATGGTTTGAACATAGTTTACAAATTCTTCTAATAAACACAAGGAAACATTTAGCTGGCTGACATAAATGAAGGTTTTTTCTAAATTGCAAAAGTGGAGCATCGATTTAATTCTATATTTCTGAATTCTGAATTTATATTATAGCTGTAGCATTTTGTTGTTGTTGTTTTTCTTTGCAACTGGCCGGTTAAACAGTAGCTTAAGTAGCTGGCAGCACAAGTAAAAATGTGACACAGCTAACTGTGGAACAAATATTCAGACTTACCTGCCCAAACAAACTTTTAATGTGCAGTTTTGCAGCTGTTAATTTGGCCCGAGCTTGTTGGCGGTGATAACGGGGAGGTCTCGAGGAGACAGACGAATGGCTGAGTTTGGGTGTGGATGATGGCGAGTGGGAATAGCTGTCACACTTTCTCACATTCTCAGAGCTGCCTTTGGTGTTTGGGGCAAGCTGACTGTCACTGTAAGCTTTAAAGCTATCATTTAGGTTTGTGATGACTTGTGAGTCCTTCTCCAGGTCTGTGATGTTTTCCAAACTGAAGCTGCGATCTCTGTTAAGTTCTCCTCTTATTCTGTTGCCAGCACTTGCTGACTTTGCATCTGGGGTGTATGCATTGGAAGCTGAAACCCTGTTTGTCTCATCCTCTAAAATGTCTGGGTTTCTGTCTTCATCCCCCTGCTGCTGAGGCGAGAAGTCCAGATCCAACAAGGCACCCTCTGAATTAAACTTACGCAGCATAGTGCTAAAGTTTTAGAGTAAGAAGGGAAATGGAAATAAAGGGCTGAAAAAGGAGATAAGTGGAAAAGAGGGGAAGACAAAATTAGATTGTTTGTATACAGTAGATATATCTATCTACCTGTCTATTATTTTTATTTGTATTACATATTGTTTCAAAGCAGATACCCATACTATCTATCTATCTATCTATCTATCTAT
>JAZGTJ010017137.1:0-12234 GCA_036877575.1 Botia almorhae
CGGAGCGCTGGGAGAAGCACCGCTCACTTACTGCAGCGATCCCGGCAGCTCAGCAGTAATTACGGCGCCCTCGCTGCCAAATATGTGTAAGCACCCAGTCCAAGCGTCACTCAAAAAGCTTTAATGCCAATTACAGCCGTTTTCCTGAAACGCTCCACCAGGGCCAGATTCATTAAAATCTACACATTTAATCACATTTCACGTCCCAGAGAGACGGCGGCTTATGAGAAGCCTCTTGGCGGTCAGGGCGTCCTGTTTATTTGCATAAACTGACGTTCAAGTTTAACACCGAGTCAGGTCGAATGTGATGACTGATATGACTGAGCGCTTTCTAACTGACCCTGGCCAATTTAACTACCATGCTAACCAGTTTAGGAACGTTGAAAACGTCCAGACGTTATATTAACGTCACTGTTTGGTTATTCGAACGTTATTCGAGCGTTTTCAATTCTGTAAGGTTTTTAAAACGTTCCACTAACAACTTGGAAATAACGTTTTTGTATATGATATTAAAAACGTTCTACTAACGTTACTGCAAGAGAACATTAGCCACTGTTGAATGTTCCTTGTTAGGTCAACTTTAGCAAGAGCTCTAGCAAGTGTAAACCTGGATGAACAGAGCTGTTTTTTGCAGCTTGCATTGCAATAATATTATTAGAATAGTTGTAAATGTGAGGTGATTTATGAGAAACCTCCAGTAAGACTGCTGACTGACATGGGATTTTTGTTCTGGTTCATCTGGGGTGCCACAACTAAATCATGTTTTATATACTGACTGACTTTATATGTCTGCCTCTTGTTATTTCAATAAAAAGGGACATTCATTTGATCTGTAGTTAATTCGATGAACAGATTGTAGAAAGTAGAATGTACAAACCAGTCGGTTAAACTCTCATCAGATTTAGTCACACAAAAACAGAACATACAAGTGTATCAATCATTTGTAAAAAATACAAACATACTTACGAACTCACCTCACTCTGCCGAGGCTGGAAGGGTTGGAAACGATTGGGGGGGGTTATTAATCCTCACATTTACTCTGTCTAGACGGTGCTGCCGTGAGGCGGAGTTTCAGAGCGTTCCTGAGGAATAAACACTTTTCATTGCTCATTGACTGGAAGCAGTACGTAAATCACCAGTTTCCTTTACAGAAGTCTTGCCTGGCAGCACCTTCATCCCCTCTGAATATCTTTAACCTGGCTTTCAGCCCCGGCCGCCCTTTATTATAAGCTCCCGATGGCATGCAGAAGACAGCATCTCTGCTGACAACCTCAAACACCTAACAGCACAATGAAGATTTAAATACATTGTGTCATAGTTTCTTCTGCCGTAAAATAAAGCAGAAATTTCAATGCTTACGATAAAAGTGTCTTTTATCTTTTTTTATCAAGTATCAGCTTATGATAAATGTATCAGAACACATTAATTGTGTACACAAGTTGTTCTTTGACAATCCCAAGTCGGATGCTGTTGTCCTCTGAGCAGACCACCTTTCACAGAGATGATGAAGGACTGGGTATTTAATAAGACCCACAGGGTGAAAACGTCAATCAATATGTGCTGAAAGTGAGAGTGAACTAATATGATCATTGGAGAATACTGTCGATACCATCTGCCTTGGCACCCAGGCGTTGGCTGTACTCCAGCGAGCTGCTGACGGGTGAGTTTAGGAGTGAGGAAATTCTTTATTCAGCAGAGATGTCTCATTTGATTTCTCTTAAGTCCCCAGCAGCACCTTTCATTGTGCGATTGATCAAATTCCTTCAAACATACTGGGGGTCCAGAAGTCTAAGATCAACATTTTTCTAATCTAATGCATTTTTTTTATTACAAAGTATATTATGAGCATTGGTGGCATGGACGCCATAACTTTGTGCTAAACCTGATGGATCAAGTTAAGCCAGCATGAGCAAAGAATGTTCCAAAGAGCACCTTGTCTGGTTTAATGGGATCAACCCTACATTTGCTTCAGTGGAAACAATCTTAATTGACTGAATCTCATGTTGTTCTAATTACTGTACATTTTGCATTAGAAAATGGAAGACAGAATGTTAGTGACTGACAGCATTTGGAAAGACATAAGAGTGTTATGATAACAGAACCTTCATTGAGTGAACTATCCCTTTAACATGGGCAACATGACAACTTTTCTTATTTCACAAAAGTCTCAATTTAGACTTTTCAAAAAAAGGATTATCAATTTAGGACGAGTGATGTCATGAATGTGTATATGAGAAATACATCAACCTACTCTCTCTCTCTTTCTCTCTCTCTCAGTTAACTCAGTACATAGATAAATGAGATTTTTCTTTCTAACACGGTCCCTCTGCTTCAGTTGATTCTGCTTTGCCAAGAATGTGTATAGATGGTTAATGCCAAAATGTCCCCCGGGTGATCTCTCGCTCTTCCTGTCTCTCCTCCTGCAGACATGATTTGAGGGAGATGGGGAAGAGTAGCTCTCCATCAAACAGCACTGCAGACGTCTTGATGAGAGTGAACTGAGAAAAGAAAACTCATGGGGAACATATGCAGCGTGGAGAACTGCGATGAGAGAGCAGAGTGTGAGATGCCAAGCTTCTGATTTAAAAGTCTGTCACACCATCATAGATATCACCCATTTGTTTGTGATGATACCTCAGCTATCAGGGGACATTCTCAGAACATTGGCTAACGTTCTCTAAAAGTTTCTTTAAAGTTATCCAAACGTTCTTGTGGTAATATTAGTGGAACATTTTTCTAACATTGCATGTCATTATCAAAAACTTTATGCCTGAGTGGTTAGTGGAACGTTTAAAAAACATTACAGAATTAAAAAAGTTTCAAAACATTCTTAAAACCAAGCAATAATTTTAAAATGATGTCTAAAAACTGAATTTAAACTTTTAAAACTAAAATTTTGAAACTTGTTTGAAACTTGTCAAAAACAAAAATGTTTTTGATACTTGGGAGAGCGAGAGAGTTTTAGAATGGGGATTAATGGGAATTATTGTTTATGTAAATTAACTTTAGTGAACAGATTGTAAGGGTTCCACCACCCAACCATTATATCAATGGTTCTCTTCCTCATGAGTGACTGATTTTAATAGAATAACCGGTTTAAAGTCTTTGCTAGCATTTGAATCGCACACTGAGGCAAATTGAGAAACTGCCTAGCAGTGGAAACATTAAACAGAGGAACAATTTTAAATGATGTAAATGTCAGAAGAAGCCAAACAACAACATGTAAGATCAAAACAGATCCATCAGACACAATCACTACTTGACAATTCCTGCTTCATCAGCTCCTGAATATTTTAGGACATGATCTGTCACTAATTGCATAACAGTAACACATTCACTTATGGCACGTGGGGACTGTGATGTTTCTGAGACGTCCCACTCTGAATCAGAATCAGCACAATAGGGTTTGCATAAATATTTTGTGAAAAGTCTCTGATAGAGCATCTGAATAACAGATTGACCCAAAAGGTCTGACATTATTGGAAAGGGTGGAATCATTCTCCTACAGGTCACCCACTTCCTCTAAACCAGTCTTTGTGAGCAGAGACTCACAATCAAGCAGATGATCCCAAACACACAAACATACACTTTTTCCTGCCGTTTGAAATATAAACCACATCGTATGAATGTGCCGTGGAAGGTCATAAAAGACTTTCATACTGCATGCATTCTGGAGTACATAGTATAGTATACTATAGATCGTGTGCATGCTTTGACTTCATCAGAGCTTTGTAAACTGGTTACAACACTGTATAAATCCACATACAGACTTCGGGAGCCAAATACATAAATTCAGTTTTAAAGCATATTACTCGCCTGTGAACGTCTTGCTGTCGTGTAACGTTTTGTTTTAAGGTTTTTGCTTGGTGACAAACTTCCCACAAGCTTGATGTCGTTAATATTTTATCTCTACTTCAGAGGTGGGTCTAAAAGATTTATCAAAAATGTTGTGACCTGAGGGTTAGCTGGCATGTCTAACATGTTGTGAAGTTGTATATACTTTTAAAGTTTATATAGATGTGTGTTTTCATCCCTCGTTTTCTCTTTCACTCTCTCAGCGTCTGAGGAAAGTATAAATGTTTGGATTGGACACGTTGGAACTGTCAAAACATGTGATAAAATCTGTCTTATATTTTGTACAGCGTGGCAAAAAGACTGAGTTCAGATTTCTAGTCGTGGCTTTCATTTAAATGAAAAACAACAAAAACAGACAAAAGATCTTAAAACAAGAAATGAGAAAAACAGAATGCAATTTAAAAATATATTCACCACCAAACAACAGCGTATCATTATATCATAATGTATTTTTGTCATATTCGGCAATGGGCAATCTGTGCAGAGATTTTTTTCATTATTATTTTCAGACAACAAAATATGACATTTAAATGTATATTTCTTTGGACTATTTGATTGTTTAGTCAAGATAAACATAAACCTTTGATCCAAGCAATATATTAATTGAAAATGTTTTAACTAATTTCCGTTGTCCTGCAGTTTTAGTCTGTAATACAAAATAAAAAAATAATACATTTTCTTTTACACATAATAATAAATGTCCTTTTTGATTTTATACCGCTGAAGATTGCAGGATTGCATCAGTGAATCTCAGTGTCTCAGTGTTTGTCCCTCTTTAAGTTTTCTTGATCTGTAACTCTTCTTTTAAGACAGTGTGATGTGAAGGCTAATTGTTCTATAAAGCTGCTTTATAGTTGTTCCTAACCTCCATTCAGAAAGGATGTATATTAACATTACTAGTAGGAATCTCACAGTGGTGTGTTAGTAACTACCACAATACTTGTTAATGTTATGGACATTAGCAAAGGTCAACAAAACCTAGTTAGAGGCACTGGAAAGTGTGTACAGTTACTCTTACCCTGAACATGATACATAGCATTAGCATAATAGCATTATGTAGTAAATATAACTTCATATTTTTAAAATGTCTGCACAATTGTTAAAATATGAGGAAATTATAAAAAGCACCTTTATAATGTTTTCTGAGAATGTAGTAAATGGTTGCCTTACATTTTTGCCACTAAACGGCTGACTATCTGTTGGAGGTCTTCGGTTCGCATACGAGTGGTCTCCAGAACTTTTTCATGATTGGCCCTCTCATTGTTCTTATAGTCAGTCACCACCTTGTTGGTAATGAGAGACAGTCCAAGCACACGCACCCCACAGTGTCGAGCGACCACCACCTCAGGAACGGTACTCATACCTGGATGCAATCAAAGATGAACAATCAGGGTTAAAGATATGATGTCCATACTCAGAATTTGTCCTCTGCATTTACCTCATCCAAGTTAGTTCGCACACATTAGTGAGCAAAGAATAGTGAACACACACATACTAGAAGGGAGCAGTGGGCAGCCATTTACTGAAGTACCCAGGGAGCAATTGGGGGTAAAGTGACTTGATCAAATCCACCTCAGTTATCTCCTGCCAGCATTGAGAATCTAACCCCCAACCTTCAGGTTACAAGTCTGACTCTAACCATTAGGCTACAACGGCCCTAGAACTATCGAATGGCTTCTAATTTGCTTTATATTTGTACTGTTGATTCAACATTTCTAAATCACTTTAATTGATGATGCGGTTTTTAACAAACTCAGCTCTTGCAGTCTGGTGACATTTTTCCAGGGTTACTGTATGTCATGCAGTACATACCCACGGCATCGGCCCCAAGAAGCTGCAGAGCTTTGCATTCTGCAATTGTCTCATAGGACGGCCCGGCCAACATGCAGTAAACGCCCTCCTGCAGGAAAGAGGCACAGCAGAGTTCTTCCGCAGTCTTCCCGGCCATCCGTGCCAAGTCTTTATCATACGCATCAGACATACAGGGAAAGCGCACTCCGAATCTACAGACATGCATTACAAGCATCAGTAAACATTAGACTGGCTTTACAAATTGGCTTTAAAAATCTTTACGAAAAGCTAATAAGATAATGTTCCGATACAAATAGCAGAACTAATATTAAACTATTTAAACAAGACATAAGAATAAACCTTATAAATGCAAATGAATTAAATCTAAGTTTTAGGTTTAATTGGTTTCCTGTAGCTCAGTGGTTAGAGCATGGTGTTAACAATGCCAAGGTCATGGGTTAGAGCCCAGGGATTGCACATACTCAATGTATAGTGATCAATGATTATAATGCAATGTAAGTCGCTTTGGATAAAAGCGTCTGCCAAATGCCTAAATGTAAGTTTCTGCTCACTTTCTCAAATTGTGGTGTTATGTAAAACGACGTTTATTACATAATGATAGCCACAACAACTATAACAATCCGAAATCTACATGATTAAACTACATTGAATAAAATTTAATCTCTTCATAGAGAAAGTCACCTGTCCTCATTGGGGCCACACAGGGGATTTTGGCCTGCAAAACCAGGCATGTTGATGTGGTCTTTAATCAGCATGATGTCGCCCACTTGAAACCTGGGATTTAGTCCTCCAGCAGCATTGGTCACAATCAGAGTTTCAATCCCCAGAAGAACGAACACTCTTACTGGATATGTGACCTGAGAGAGGAACAGCACAGCACCTTTCATCATTTCGTAAGCTGAAAATTAAAGCTTTATAATATGAATTGATTTAGAAGGTTAACGTGATTATTAAAGCACAACAAAGCCGAAATACACTGTAAAATATTAGGTGCTTCATGATGCCATAGAAGAACCATTTTTGGCTATATGGTTCCATAAAGAACCTTCAACACCTGTAGAACCTTTCTGTTTCACAAAAGGTTCTTTGTAGTAGAAAACAGTTCTTTAGACTGGAAAGGTAAAGAAAGAAAAGGTTCTTTCAAGAACATTTGACTAAATGGTTCTTCGGGGGACATGGTTCATGGTTCACAACACGGTTCTTCAATGGCATTGCTATGAGGAACCTTTTAGTGTAGCTCCTGAGTATTCTAAAATGGCACACAGAAACACGACTGCTTTTCACAACACAGGCATTAATTCTGATTCAGTCACATAAACATGTCCAGGAAACATAAATCACAAAAACACATCAGTATTTGATTCGGTAAGCACCGCGCTACACTGTCAAGCACCGTGTTTGTGCTGAACATTTTCAAACTCATCATATGTTGGAAATGTGTCGTGAAAATTTACAGGAGGTATTACTTAGATGACCGTGCCAGTTGTAAAGGTTAACTGTGCTTCTGTCTGTTATATTTAAATTGCTTAGTAACAAGTCAAATAGTCAATGGTTAAATACAGAGCAACGTCTGTGTTAGTTCTGTGGTTTATAATTGTTAATGAAAAGAAAACCTACTGATGACTCTTTGACTTGGATTCATCATCTTTATAAGCTATAGAGGCTTCTTGCACAGATGGGTGGAATGACTGATACAGTAATGGAGGAAACATGTACATGCCTTATATATTTTTCCTTTGCGGTGAATG
Organism: Botia almorhae; assembly: GCA_036877575.1. Taxonomy (NCBI): domain Eukaryota; kingdom Metazoa; phylum Chordata; class Actinopteri; order Cypriniformes; family Botiidae; genus Botia; species Botia almorhae. Next base: position 7,416 of record JAZGTJ010017137.1, read on the forward strand.
ATACTTACTGTGGCTACATTATAGCCCTCATAGAAATGAAAACGGCCTTGCATGCAGACACACTGTTTCCCCTTTAGCTCTCCAAACACCAGCTGACCTCTATGTCCTTGCACTGAAAAGACATATTTTATGTGTAAGTATTAAGTAAAATAAATATAGATAATGGTAAATAAATATAGATAATAGTAATACAGAGATCGATCATTGGTAATCTATTAATTCACAATCCTTGTCAGAATTCACAATAACTCTGGTGTGCTGGATTGTTGCAACATGTTGTACTTTGGCAAAATATTAACATCTTCTTTGTGTACGTTTGTGTATGTAATGAATAGACTAAGAACGATTACCGTCAAAGCAAAGAAGCACATGATAGAGAAAACAGTCTCTAACCTGTGCTGTGGGGGAACCGGGGGATTTTCTGGTAAGGAAACACAGTCTTGTGGTCCAGCAGGTCAGCTAATCCACCGAGGCCTGAACCACAGATAATCGCCACTTTGGGCCTGATATCTGTATGAGCAAGAAGCCAGTCTGCTGTTTCCTTGTAGTCCTCATAGCTGTAGCTGGATGGCAACAACACATCTGCTTAAGTTTTGTAAAGAGGTGAGCTCACATGATATATACCTGAGCAAGGCACCCAACCCCCAGGATAGTGCTGCCCATTGCTCCAGGTGTGTGTGCGTGTTCACGACTTGCAGTGTGTGATCACTCCTCACCAGTGATGGGTTAAATGCAGAGGTCACATTTTGGGTACGGGTTACCATATCTGACAAATATGTCACTTTCACTTTCATAAATGCAAAATCATGGAGCTTTCTGTATTGGATACGCACCCATGTCAAATGACCCGTCTTGAGGAGTGACCCCAGTAGCTTTGGGAGTGGGGAAAAGGATGAAATGCGAGTCAGCTGACAGCATTCAGAACAGAAAGAAAGTACCTGCAAACTGAGTTCCTGTAGCTCAGTGGTAGAACATTGCATTAACAGCACAAAAGAGTGTGGGTTCGTGTGAACAAAATGTTTTACTTTGCATGTATTGCAAAGTGTCTACCAAATGCACGAGTTTATTCATGAAAAAACGTTGTATTCTAATCTATACTGCTTGTCAGTGTCTATGTCTTTTGAGGCATATCACATTTAGCTGGTACTAACACTCACTATAGTAAATGATTTCCAGTGTTTATGTGTGCAAGCTGCTTTAACGGCTGGGCATGTTACCAGTTCAGGCTAATGGTCAAGCATTGGAGATGAAATATGAACTATTATTAGATTAGACAATGTTCATAATTATAAATGGTCTGTTCTCATTCGTGGATATTAGCTGGGTCTTAATTTAAAAAACGCAGGTTATGCTGTTATATTTTTAGCCTCATTGTAATGAGTTTCGTCAGGTAATACTGTATAGGAATACATAGAATCAACAGCTAATGATGTTCTGCAAGGGTGTTCCAAATTTCATATTTATAGTCTGTATTTATCCAGTATGACAATGCAATCTACTATAATAAGCAGTCTGTCACTCCGCAACCCTCTTTATTTAACCACCGTGAAACGCCCATTATCATAATTTGCATTATTGCATAATTAGCTGCTCATAAATCTGTTCTTTTCAGCCTAGGAATAAAAATAAAAGTGACACGCAGCAGACCCATCCCTAATAAATTGCTTACACGGTTGGACGGCGCTTAAAACAAGGACTATATGCAGTGTAGGAAAAGCTCAATGACCGAGCTGCAGGCATGCGCTGTCCGTGGTGCTGTAGGGTTTTGCCGGATCAGCACTTTCAATTCAGAGCGCTTACACCAGCTGCGTGATTCAGAAAGGCTCAATGAAAATGCACAGCAGCTCTCTTATTTTCTAGTCACTTTTATACTCTCAAAAGGCGCGCGTCCTCGGTTTGAACGCTTCGAATTGGCGTTGTGAATATCGGATCCTGTCTCTTTAAGAGCTACGTAAGATTCCTTGCGCACTATCCAGGCTGAATACCTGATCGTTCTGTTACGTAACTACCGTAAAGAGTAGCAGATTTTATAAACGCTAAGATGTTAGAAGTAACGCATTTAATTCGAAGGTTTCGTTTATTTTATTACAGGGTGATTAGAAAGTACAGTGGTATAATATGGAAGAATTGCCTTTAGCCATTCATATACTGTAACAACTAGAAATAGCCCTTTGAGACTACAGGCTGTGCGCATCATACAGCTAGATTTATTTCTAGTAATCCGCGGGCTGTTTATATTATTTGCTTTAGATGTGTCTGTTTATAGGGTTGGTTAACAGGGTTGAAAATTAAAAGCGACAAATATGGCGAGGATCACTCACGAGCGTTTGTTTTTATCACGGGGGCTATTTTCGTTGGGAATTATATTGCATGTCTGTTTTTTAAATGTCGATATTATGTAGGATGCGGGTTACATTGGAAGACAAGCGCTCTGCGTATATTCGTGTTTCACCTTACCTGCAGTCGCTGGATGCTGTCATGTCCGCAGAGGCTGGTAAAATTACAGAATAGGATAGTGTAGGCAACAGAAATAATACAGAATAACCTCGAGAGAGAGAGGTCAAACAGTGGCTCTCGTGGGAAGGATGGAATGACGGAGGAGGAGCTTTCCTTCAGCTCGTCTCTTTAAACGGCGCTCGTTTTTCTAATCCAATTTTCTATCAGAGTGGGCCGCTCACTTAAGAGAACTGTCATTCTGCCAGCACCAACACAGTGGTTTAGTGCTGTTTTACTGACAACACGGTGGGGAACAAGGGAACATGCCCAGGGTCTCTATATATTTATATATTATGCGAAAGGCGTAAGACCCTAAAATATTTGTACAGTCATTGTATTCAGTCCGAATGCGATGATATTTATGTGTATTGGGAGAAGGTGGGATCTTACACATTCAAAACTAGCTGATCACTAATTAGTTCCCTGCCAAAATGATCACCACACACTGTACAACATTTGAAGTCTGGCTTGTGAAACAACTCTTCCAAAGCACAATTATTTTTAAGTCAGAATGAATAAATGATTAACATGCAGTTTGTATAATACATTGCTTAGCTTTAGCTGTCTGTATCATTATCAATGCAAATGCAAGCCAAACATTAAAAAAACGTTCGCTTAATGTTCGCCACTGTTACACTAAACAGTAATCTCTGCTGAGCAAACCAGAAACTCAGTCTGAATATATAGGAATGATCATAATAGCTTCAGAATCAATTAAGATAATATCTAAATGAGTTAATAGAAAAAAATTCTAATTAATAAAAATTATAAACATTAAACTGTATTTTAATGTAATGTTTGTCAACTGTAATATGATGTGAAATTTGACTCTCGCTTTATACTAGTTGTATATTGTATACTAGTAACTTTCAGTGAATCCCAGGGTGTCTTTCAGCACGTCCACCAATCACAAGTATGTTTACTGAGCATGTGTCGTACCCTGGTGCCATGGTAACAGCGGTTCCACCAAGCTCACAGTTTAGCCATGTGAGCTATCGGACTTATACTGATAAATAAACAGCCGGATTTCCCAATACTAATACAAAGGTACTAGTAAATTTACAGTAAATCTGGATTAAGAAAAAATGTAGGGCAGGGCTTGACTTTTGATTGGCTCGTTGGCAGTCAGAGAGATAGAAACTGCCTGGTCATTGGATGGTCAGTATAATCCCGCCCTCAGGGAGAGACGTGCGTCATAAAGAGAAGAGATGGCGTTTTGTGTTCATGTTTTTGATTAAAGATTATGAGGGCACATGAATAAGAGAGTGTGTTTATATATAACTGACAGGGCAGTCTGTGCATGAATTGTGTGTTTGTAGTTTAGCATGTATTTTTGACTTGTGTTTGGTTCGTGGAGGTGCTGTCTCCGCCTGTCTCAGTAAATAAACACACAGGTCCGTTAAAAGCCATTTCCATTAACATTTTACTATGCACCCTGCTCTAAAAATACCACTTTGAGCCCATCAAGAGAGTATCATTTTTAATTTAGCACCTTTTTCGGTCTCCGCCTCATTTATGTTTTACAGAAAGCAGTTCTGGACTATGTCCTCATTGGTTTGGTTCTGGAGGTTGGCAGAATGTTCCCAGTTGTCTTTCAGATAAATCTTAGGTCTCTGAAGCATCTGTACTGTACAGAGAAGCACCAACCCAGCCCCCTGTCATGCATTATCTGATATAAAGGTGTAACGTTTAAGCCAACATGTCACTTTAATCAAATTGTCTGTATTGTTCGTGTATTGTTCAACAAAGAGAGATCTGGAAAAACAATCCAGAATGAATACAGACTGTAGTTTTATCTTCAATCTCAGGTTTAGAGCTGTACAATATTGTTTTGGTGTTTGGTGACCAAACAATTTCCTGTAGACTATGATGTACCTATGTAAGGTCAAAAGGTTACTATCCATCCTACTGACTGACAATAAACCAAACAAAGGTTTGATATGAATTACCACGTTGGAATATCTGTCCATAATTAACGCTCTGCGAAGCTAAAGAGTAACAGAGTCCCGCATTGTCCCTCTTAATTCTTAATGTGTTTAATTACCAATAGTTTAAAGGTAACAGAGGCTCAGTTTTTCTTCTATGCGTCGCATGTATGACACGGATGAGTTACTTAATCTGTTCTACATTTTAGAAGCCTCACAGCTGTTTCGCTTCGTATCATCTGCCTCATCCAGGTTGCAGAGTTTGCCCATTGACGCTAAAATATGCATAAGGGGCCAAAAAGCCCTAAGAAGCAGCTGCGACAGTAAGGCAGTGGGGATCCTACTCACTAGTGCGCACGGTATAATGAAAGTACAGTGAAAGCTGTTTTTTTAACAGA